>VMDO01013141.1:0-59438 GCA_007922755.1 Pedetes capensis | reverse complement strand
TTTTTTTTTTTTTTTTTTTTTTTTTACTTTTTGAGACAGGGTCTCGCTAAATTATGCAGACTGCCTCTGATCTCAAGCTTGCGATCCTCCTGCCTCCACCTCCCAAGCCACTGGGATTATAGCCCGGCTTTTTATTTTATTTTATTTTATTTTATTTTATTTTATTGAGACAGGGTCTCACTCTGTAACCCAGGCTGTCCTGGAACTGGCTATGTAGCCCAGGTTGGCCTCAAAATCACAATCCTCCTGCCTCAGCCTCTCAAGTGCTGGGATTACAGGTGTGTACCATCACACCTGGCTGCCTGAATTCTTAACCTTTTCAAATGTCTACATTGGACCCATTCCTTTGAAAACACTGGGGAATCCACTAACTCATTCCAGCCATAGACCCCAGGTGTGAAAAGTTTCTTTTCTTTTCCTGAAGGCTCAAACTTCACTGAAAAAATTACATTTGACCTTAATTCTATGCAGTAGTAGCAAGAACAGTACCTCTCCTCTATTGCCCACCTTCACTTCTTGAAGGTGTTCTATCTTTCAGTAAACTTTGTCTATATTTTCTACTATAACTTCTGTGTTGGGTATAAAATCTTTTATATGGCTCTTTTGTTATCTCCCAAGTGGCCAAACCTATGCCTAGAAAATGTAAGGCACAGAGAAGTCAGTTTAATATTTTCACTGTCAGTTACCATCCCATCATACTATTGTTATTTTAACATACCTTTGTGCAGAAGGCTAGTGTACCTGAAGAAAGCACACCAAACTGTGAGTGCTTTCCAATGATCCCACCATACAGCCATAATCTCTTGGACTATACCAATTCTAACCATCACCATAGACTCAAATCTCAGTTCTATGACTGTTGTGAATTGAATTGTGTCCCCTCAAAAGAAGTTGAAGTCTTGGCTGGGTGTGGTGGCTCACAGTGACCCAGGAGGTGAGGTAGGAGGATTACAAGTTCCAGGCCAGAGGCAGCCTGTGTAATTCAGTGAGATCCTGTCTCAAGACAAAAAAACAAAAAAAAAAAACAAAAAACAACAACAACAAAAAAAAACAGGGGCTGAGGGTGCAGTTCAGTGGTAGAGCATTTGCAAAGTATGCGCAAGGCTCTTGTTCAGCACCCTTAGTGCAGGGAAAATAAAAAAGGTGTAGGGTCTTTGAAAATGATCAGGTTAAGATGAAATCATTAGGGTAGATCCCTACTCCAATCTGACTGATGTCCTTATAAAAAGGAAAATTTGGACCCACAGGCCGACACAAGGAGAACACCACGTGAAGGTTGGAATTACGCTGCCACAATCAAGGAATGCAAAGTATTGCTAGTAAAGCACCTCAGCCCCGGCCAACAGCTTGATTTTGGACCTCTGTTGTGCCCTAAGTCGCTATGAGTTGGATCTGACTCTACAGCACCCAACAAGAAGAAGAAGAAGCCTTCAGAACTGTAAGGCAATAAATTTCTGTTGTTTCAGCTACCCAGTCTGTAATACTGTGTTATGGTATCCCTAGCAAACTAATACAACTACTTACACACTAGCTAGGAAGCTCTTTGCCTGTTTGCACATAGGTAAAACTGAAAATGATGTGCCAGGGTGCATTATAAACATTTTACATAGATTACCTTATTTAGGCATCACATTATCCTTCTGATACATTTACCACTACTATCTCCACTTTACAGATGAGAAAGCTGTAATACAGAGGCCAATAACTTGCTCAAGTCACGTGGGAACTAATATATCCATCACAGAACTATTGGGAAGTCTTCATGTGACTGTGGATGTGGCTATTAAAGTGCTTTGTAAATAGTACCGTACTGTACCCACGTTAGTAAGACTGAAAATTCAGGACCTTTTTTGCCATCTCTAACTCGGCTTCCTCTTCCTACGCGATACTTCGTTCCTAGGGCGACAGGGGCCGCTGCGCTGCGCAAGCGCTGACAGGTCTCTCTAGCCCGCAGCACCCGCTGCTCGCTGGTGCCTATAAATGGCAGCGCCGGACTTAACTAGCGATCAGTCGGCTGCCGCCGGGGCCGTGGCTGGGCTGGGGCTGGAGCTGGCCGTGAAGAAGCTGCCGCTGGGCCAGGGCGCAGCGCAGCGCCCGGCCAGGGTCGCCAGGAGGGGCGTGTTGCTGCTGGCCTACTGTGAGCCGCCCCCAGCCTGCGTCGAGGCGCCTTCTTCACAGGCCGTCTGCCTCCGCCTTCCGCCTCCCTCCATTTCCCCGGAATCTCATCCTGTCGCGCCTGGACCCTGGCCCTCCTCTGGGTGGGGGAACCTTCCATCCTCTTTCCCGCTTCACTGCTTCTTCGCAGACTGGGCTTTCAGCCCCATCTCTCCTTTTGCTGCACTGGGTCTCACCCGTTTCTGGCCGCTTCTTTTAGCTCAGATTCCCCACCTCTTCCCTCGGCCGATCCCCAGTGCCTCAGTCACTTTCCTCAGCCAAGGGTCCCAATCCTTCCCTCTTCCTTTTCTTTGCCCGGGCTCCACCCTATCCTGCCCTTCAGCCTATCCTGTCCTTTCCTCTGTCTTTAGGGCACAGTCTCTCCCATTCCTTTCTCCCAGCCTGGAGTTGGTTTTCCTCTGTGGTCCCTCCTAGATCCTTGTCCCTCATCACCAGTTTGGAGTTCCAGATTTGCAAACATAGCCTCCCATTACCACCAGAAGACTACTACGAAAATACTTCTCTAAAACATGAACTTTTCCTAGAGGTTGCTACAGTCTCTCTTCCCACCTGCTGACCCCTTGCTACTTATGTCCCAGGTCTTACTCTCACTTGACTAAGGCTTGAGGCCTTCTGGGCTGAGGGAGTAGCATGATGCTTTGGTGGCCGAGTCTCTGGGGTCTCTCTCCACCTCGGATCTTCCCCTCTTTGCTGGTGGTGGTCACCTTGGTGGGTCTGCTACCTGTTCTCAGGAGCCATGGCCTCCAGCCCAGCCCTACTGCCAGCACTATCCGAGGCTCTGAGCCACCACGGGAACGCTCGATTGGGGATGTCACCACGGCCCCACCGGAGGTGCCTCACCACCCAGAGAGCCACCCCGTTAACCATTCCAGCACTGAACATGGCATGAAGGAGCGAAAGGCCTTTCCAGTCATAGGCATCGACTACTCACACGTGCGCACACCCTTTGAGATCTCCCTCTGGATCCTGCTGGCCTGCCTCATGAAGATAGGTAAGTCCGATGTGCTTGTTGCTGCTGTTGCTGCTGTTGCTGCCACTGCCGCCACCAGATGGTTGAGCTTCCTGCGCCATCTCTTACCATTTGAAGCTGCCCAGGATTAAGGGTCTGAGCTACTTTTGTACCGTGGGCATCCTCCACCCTGCCATCTTGGTCCTTCTCAAACTCTGGCTCTGTGGACTGTGTGGTCTGAGGTTTCCCAAGATTGGAGCTGGCATTGTACGTGGGAGAGAGAATAGGATTTGAGACTGAGATGCTTCTGATACTAGGAAGCAAGGCTTCAAGGCCTACCAGGTCTCTTCTGGCTGGGGCAGACCTAGAGGGGAGCCAGGCATCCAGCTGTGTGTAAGTGTCTTCTAGCAAGTGGCACTTTCTGGTCTGTCAACAGAAACCAGTGCAATTTATTACCTGCTTCACGAGAGGGTGTTCCAGGATGCAGTATATTTCTACTTGGCCTGTCTGAGCAGTTTGAGTAGAGCAGGGACTTGGGTGCAGGAGACTTACAAATGTGGTTGGGCATGAGGGATCCCCACAGTTTCACTTCCCTTCATCCCCAGAATGTTATCTGTCAGGTTTGCCTGCCCAGGCTGGTTAGAAGCTCCTGAGTCAGTTTCCAGTTCAGGAGTGCCATCCTTTATACAGTTTATGGGAATTTCTGAAGGCTGTTTTGGGGTGGCAAGAGGGTAGGGGAGGTTCAGGTTTGGTATGACCCCAGCTTACCCTAGGTTGGCACCTGACTGTGTTCCAAGGAGTTGCCTGATCTGACCAGTGACATTGACTGCTCATTCAAGTAGGAGAGGTGCAGGGAGAAGGGCTAGGGGTGTTGTGGTCTGAAGAGACTTTGAAATGACCTTTTTGGGAGAATGAAATAAAGTTATTCCCCCCACCCCCAGAGGATTGGGCTCCTTGCTTGCCTGAGCACACTACTGTGCTGCGTGATTGGGGGACTTCACTGGAAGTAGTGTCCAGGGGTACTTTGCAAGTTGCCTTTGCTTTTTTGGCCCACCCTCAGCTAACCTTAGAAGGTATCAGGTCCTGGAACTCTGCTCCCCTCTTTGCCTGAGGTTTTGTTTTGGGGAGGTGGAGACTCTTGGCAGGAATTCTTGCAGCTTTCCCAAGGACATGCAGGAACTGAGTGCCAATGCCAGGCTGTGTGAGGCAGGCTCTGGGACATGCTGCAGGAACAAACTGGTGCCTCTGTTTTGATAGATCCAGGAGGTGGCTTCCTGGTGCAGGGCTTTGGTCACAATGGTGGGACCTAGCCATGGAGTTGGGCCATCAACACCTCTACCCTGATGGCAGTAGCTACCTGGGAAAAATCAGGGTCTGGGCAAGGGGAAACATGTGTACTGATTCTGACATAAATGTATGACCTTGAACAGCTGGGGCCTTTTTCGGCAGGTCTCCCTCCCTTGTGAAATGAGAAAGAATCTTAACTGCTATTTGACCATATTGATTGAGTCATGAAACCTTACGTCTGAATTTCTTATAAGAACCTGAAGTGACTATGATATGTCATTTGCCTGTGTGAGACCAGAGAGAGACCTCAGAAGTGTTGTATATAAATTGTCTCCTCTCTCCAACCCCCTCCCAACCACACCTGGTATTATATTAGGGCATTGGGGGCTGGCATATGCACTGGGGGTCTCAGTGCTGACTGATGGGATGACAGCACTACCACAAAGGCCCCACTCTGGCCAGCCTGAAGTTTCCCCCTGCAGTCCTGATGTTTTTTTCTCCTAACGGGGTCAGGCTGGGCCGGGTCTGCCTGTCACCACTAGAGGACTCTGGGCAGCTGGAGAGCATAGAGGGTGTCATGGCAAAGGTATCAGTCTATAAGTCAGGAAACTGGCTTCTCGTTCTTCCTCCCTCTGTGACCTTGGGTCAGTCATGCCTCCCAGGCTGGCAGATGATCTTTGTTGCCCTGTCCAGATCTAACATTCTGCTATTCCACTGACTCTGGAAACCCTGACAATGTCACTCAGCCGTGGGCCTCTCCTTTCCCATCATAAAATGAAGAGGTAGAGTATGATCTCGTTTGCAGTTCCAAAAGTCTGTGTTTTTGGCTTGGAAATACATTTGCCTGCCTCTGAAAACAAAGGCTTCCTGGCATCTGGCCATCCTGGGGAAGAATGAAGGGAATAGAGGCCCAAAGCTCTTAAGGGTCCCTGTTCAGATGCCCAAAGTAAAAGTCCATTTTCACCTTCCCAGTATAGAATTCAGCTACCACTCTGCCATTTATGCTGTCTGAGCCTCAGTTTCCTCATGCATAAGATGGGAAATAAGGGATGGGGTGTAGCTCAGTTGTAGAGCCTTTGCCTGGCACGCACAAGACCCTGCCCTGGGTTCCATTCCCGGCACTGCAAAGTAAATAAATAAAAATTAAAATAAATAAAAGAGAAATAATGGTGCATAACTATAGTGCTACTGGTGTGATGATGGTTAAGTTAATGCATGTAAAGCTGACTTTGTGCATCTCTGAGCAGCAGCTGCCTCTGTTAGTATTTTAAGCACCTGAGGCAAATGCATTACTACGTCTTACAGTCTTCCCCTGAGGCTGCCACTGGGTGCCCTTCCTTAAGGTTTCAGGGTTTGGGGGTGTGCCCAACTGACTTTACCCTTTCCCTTGAGCTGTGTTCTGGGCTGGTCGTGGGAGGTAGGGAGATGGCTGAGGGGCTGAGGCCATGTTCCCTCTGCCCTTTCAGAAACTGTAGAGTTTGGGAGCTTATTTGGGGTCTTGCCTATTCTCTCAACACCCCAGCACGGGTAGGAGTTAGGGTGGAGTGCTCATTCTGTCAGCTGTGGCAGCTGCTTCCCTTGCAAGGCACCCCTTCTTTAGGGAGGGAAAGCGCTGTGTGCAATCTTCTTTCCTATCCCAATGGTGCAGCACAGCCTTAAGCAGACCCTTGCAGAGACTGGCGTGGGAGAGGCATGGCAAGAGCTAACATTCTGAATGAGTAATAGATGCCTGTGGGTTCTTGTCTAACTTGGATTCGGGGTGATGTTAGGCAAATCACTTCCCCTCTCTAGACCTTTTTTATTTCTCTAGCTGCCACAGGTCCTTGCCTTTCCTTGGTGTGGAGAGGCCAGTGGCCTGAAGGGGGATTTGGGTTGTTGAGAGAACTATGAGAGCGTTCCTAAGCCTTATGGGTAGCAGCACACACACACACACACACCCCATCCCCAAACACACACACTGTGGTTTGGCTCCTGCATGAATTCTGCTTTGCCCCAGTTCACCTGGCTTCCAGCTCAGTGCTTATTCCCAGGGAGAGCCTCACTGTAACCTAGCTCACCACTGGCAGGACCCCCTCTGTTGTTTGCCCATATTCCTGACCTGAAACTCCTGGCAGAGGCCCAGGAGCCCACAAAGCAGGTATTCATCTTGTCTCTTGACCAGGGACAAAAAAGGCTTCTTTTGTCCCTTTACATCTTGTAGCTTTTTTCGTTTTGGACTTTGCAAGGTGTATCCTGCCATTTCCTCCTTAGATCAAGTCTGTGAATAGGGGAAATTGGGACATCTTTGCCTGCTTCACATGGATGGATATTGAACCTGGAAAAATGAGACTAGAACTCGCCACTCCCACTTCTCAAAGAGACAGAGGAAAAAACAGCTTAAAGGTCACCTTGAAACTTTTCAAGAAGCCCAGATGAGACTTTCTAAAAAGAAAGAAGTGGCCTTTTCTCTTTGGGAAAGCAGCATACTGAGTGGAGGACAGTAAGAGAGGTCAGCTGGGGCCTGGGATCAGATAGGCATCAGATAGGACACATGTCTCTAGGAGTGCCAGGTCACTTTGAGGGCCTAACCTGGTCAGATGGCTTGGACTTCATTTACCTGAGTGCCCATGAGGCTTGCTTTTCCTCTTGTTCCCAGCCAGCTCATCACATCTAGCTCTACTATAAAGGGAAAAAGTGGTTAAAAATCTTGGGTTCTGTTCCTGGCATTGCCTTCTAGTACCTGTGTGGTATCATGTGGACCTTGGGATTCATGCACTTAGTTTTTCTGGACCTGACTTGCTTGATCAGTGAGGTGAAGATACTATTGTCTCCCATAGCCTGCCTTTTTTTTTTTTTTTTTTTTTTTTTTTTTTTTTTTTTTTTTTTTTTTTTTTTTTTTTGAGACAGGGCCTTGCTAGGCTAATCTGAAACTCATGATCCTCCTGCCTCAGCCCCTCAAGTGCTGGGATTGCAGGTGTGTATCACTGTGCCTGGCATCATCTCCACCTTCTAAGGCTATGATGGAGATTGATTGGGGGTGCTCAGCTTATAAAGAGGAAAGGTTTGTTTTGGCTCAGATTTGGAAGGTCCAGCCATAGTTGGTTGGCCCCAGTGCTTTGGGCCAGTGGAGAGGCAGCATATCATAGTAGACATGTGTGACAGAGCAAAACTGCCTCATGCCTAGGAAGCAAAGGAGAACAAGGATGGCCGAGGTCCCACAGTACCCTTCAAGGGCATGCCTGTGATGTAAGGACCTCCTACTGGGCCTTACCTCTTAAAGTTCCTGCAACCTCCCATTAGTACCATTTTGAGGACCAGACCTTTAACACATGGGCTTTTGGGTGACATTTAAGATCCAAACAATAGCACTTGCCTATTGTGAGGTCTTCCAAGCCCACTCCAGCCCACAGCAGTTGCTTTTCCTCTCTCCCCTGAATTCTTCTCCCTTATTGTTTATCCACAGTTTTGGCATTAGGCCTAGCCTGCACTGTGACATCTCCTCTGTTGAGGGTTTGTGTGTGCAATAATAATTACCATTTATTAATTATCTAAAGAGGGGCTGGGATTTAGCTCAGTTGGTAGAGCGCCACTCTGCAGTGTCTGAGGTCCTGAGTTTGAGTCCCAGCACTGCAAAAATGGGAGAAGGATGTGGCAATCCACTCCTGAGGCAATCCTGAAACAATCAGCCATTGAAAACCCTATGAGGGTCGCTATGAGTCGGACACGACTCGATGGCACCTAACATCAGCATCACAATTATCTAAAGAGTAGTATCAGGCACTTTGTAACAGTAATTTCATTTCATCCCCACTAAATTCATATGTGGGAGAAGGACTAGACAACCCACTCCCCAAAATCAATCTGCCATTGAAAACCCTATGAATAGCAGAGAAGCACTGACAATAGTGTCTCACCTGTTGTACTTAGGGTCACTATGAGTCAGACACCGACTCGATGGCACGTAATAACAACAACAAAAAATTCATATGAGAAAAAGGCTCTCTCTGTTTTGCAGATAAGGAAACAGCTCAGGAGTTCTCTTTAGTGATGCTGAATTGCTATTTATTTTCTGTTCGTGTCTTGGCATAGCTTCCTGGAGTGGTGCAGCTATGTCTCCTGCCTCTCACATTGCCCTCAGCAGATGCACAGGGCCCAGCTCCCTGCACCTGCACTTGGGGGCTGTAGGACTGTAGGAGGTAGGCACACATCCACAGTGGGAGCCCTTTCCCTGCCTGAGAAAGCTATAGGTGTGCAGTGCCTGGCTTTGGGCCTGTCCTTTAAGAATCACTGAGTCTGTTTGGATGCACACAAATCTTGTGGTTAGGCTGAGCCTGATCCTTATTCTCTGATGGAGACCCTGCCTGCTACCTCCTTCCTGGTGCCCTCTTAGCTGGCTGACTGGAGCTTGCTTCTTCCCTCTTTGGGCAGGATGAGTGACAGATTGAAAAGAGATTTCCTTCAGCTAGCAAAGAATGGCTAACTTTGTGACTGTGACCTCTTGCTCCTGAGCAGAAAGATACTGGGCTGCTCTTGGTTACCCTCAGGGTCTAGCAGGATCCTTGAGAGGCAGCCTCTGTGTTGGGAGCAGGTGGCACAGCTTTCTTTAGCCCCATGAGGCAGGAGGAGTTTAGTAGTAATTTTCACTAGTGCTATAATTTCTTTCCAAAACACTTGCAAGTACAGGATTTAGTTTTGATCTTCCTTTCCATCTAAGGAAACTGAGTCTTAGGCTATGACCTGCTTGAGGTCACTTAAAGGAAATGCACATGGTGAAATTCCCAGACTACTAATCCAAGCCCCGTCCTCTTTCCAGCCTGGCCAACATGCTGGATTATTGTAAGGATCAAGGGGAACCAGAGATCCAAAGAGGCCTTGAGGATAGTTATGACCAGACACATCCGTGCTGGTAACCTGGATGGTTGTCAGGTGGGCCACCAATTCCTCCTGTGGGAAGGAAAGGCTGAAGGAGCCCAGCCGTCTGGAGCCCTGGCTGGCTCAACTGTGAGGTGTTTTGTTTTGTTTTGTTTTGAGACAGGTCTCCCTGTGTAGCCCCAGCTGACCTGGAACCCACTATGTAGACCAGTGGTCTTGAACCTACAGCGATCCTCCTGCCTCTGCCTCCTGAAGGCTGCCTCCTGAATGTGGTGCCACCACACCCAGCAGCACTGAGGTCTTAACCACGCCTTGAACACACACACCTGCATTGTAGTGAAAGAGGGATGTGAGGGCTGCAGTCAGACATGGGACTGCTCTCTTCATTGCCCTCTCTGTGGAGCAGCAAACCTTTGAAGTGGGGGGCTTCTCCCTTCCCCTCTGTTGTAGACCCTCTGGTAAGAGAAAGGAGAGGCAGGGAAGTGAATTACAATGAAAAACTTGCTGGATGAGGCAGGAGGGCAGGGGAGCTGAGATCTGGTCTCAGCTCCTTTTTTGTCTTTTTTTTTCTGTGATGCAAAAGATTTAACCCTGAGCCTTGCTAAACACTACCACTGAACCACATCCCTAGTCCTATGTGTGACTTTAGGCAAGGCACAACTTCTCTGAGCCCATTTCCTAATTTGTTAAATATTTGTTAATTACATTAGCTGCTGCTTACTAAGCTCCTATTTCAGAGGCTGTGCCAAGTATTTGCACAGCTAGGAAACATTGGGGTTTAAGCCCAGATTTGCTTGACTTAGGAGCCTATATTCTTTTCATCATCATACCCTGACTTCAAGAGCCCTTTCAGTTCAGAAATTAAATTTTTCCCATGATCATTCTGAACTGGGAAGGTTTAAAGGTTTGGCTGTTCTCTGTGGGTCACATTTTGAGTTTGGGGAAACCCACATGAAATCTCACAGTGAAGAAATAGCCCATCTCAGAGGTGGTGGCATTCATAAACACACAGAAGTGACAGGGACCTGGAGCTAGCAGGCCCCAGGTTTTGGGAATGGCAGCCTATACATAGCTGGCAGTCTGCCTCCTTCCCTCCTCCTCTGTCAGCCCCCCACCTGCCTACTTTTCTTCTCAGGCAAGCAGAGAAGGCTCAATCAGCAAAGCCAGGACCTGCGTTATTCCTGAGTCATCCATCGCCTGTGTGGGCCTCTTGCAGCACTCACTCCCCATGCAAATGTCTGAGTCAGATGTGTCTCCCCAAGGTTGTCTGCATACACCGCACTGGGCCAAACCATCTCTTTAGATGCCAATAAACATCAACTGATACTTTAAGGCAGCCCGTGATTATATGTGGGTATTTTTAATCTTATGGACTAATCTAATTTTAACTGAACTAAGTTTTGGGTTGGGCCTGGATCAGTGGGCTACCTGCCTTCCCTGGGATCATGCTGATTGCCTTTCCTTCCCCCTAAAGCTCATCCATTGCCTGCAGCTGTACCACTGTGGGGTCCGATCCCATCAGATCTTGGAAACTAAGCAGGGTGGGACCTGGTTAGTACTTGGATGGGAGACCGCCTGGGAACACCAGGAGCTGTAGGCTTAGGAGAAGGACCCACCAACCAACTCCCCAAAACAACAACAAAAACAGCCATTGGTGAATAGCAGAGAAGCACAACAATAGTTTTGTCTCTTGTACATAGGGTCGGACACCAACTCCACGGCACCTAACAATAACAACAACAACAACAATAACAACAAAAAGCTCATCCAACATGCAGGGCCAGTTTTAGGGTTTAGTAGGCCAGATTTGAGCTCTGAATCCTAACACTACTTGCCAAAAATCACGAGTTCCCTAGATTACCCCTGCAAGCTCTTTTCCTGCAAAGATATGTCCTTTATCAGCTCTGACTAAGGTTCAGGTGAGAAGGTCTGTTCCTTCATAGGCCCTCGGGGGACACTTACCTGCCCAGTGTGGCCTTTCCATAGCGTGGAGCCTGTTTGTGACCAGGCCACTGAAGGAGAAGGGGTGACATCACAGGTATGTGTGAGGCACAGCTCCCAGGTTCACCAGAACAATAGTGAAGACTTATATAGGACTTGCCGCATGCCAGGTAAAGCCTGAGAAGGCCCTGTCTTTGTGCTGGCCAGCCCGGATGCAGAGCAACTAATTAAGAGCCTGAGTTGAAGAGGCTGGGCAGCTGTCATCAGCCAGCAGGGATTTAGCTTGTGGTCGATCCAGAGGTAAGAAGAGTGAAACCCAGTCCCTACTCAGTAGGAGCTTCCAGTCTGCTCAGGACCAGGCGAGATGAGACAGGACGTGGATCTGTCCTAAGGGCTGGGCAGACTCTTGGCAGAGGCCAACTTCAGAGGGACTGGGCAATCCTTGAGAGCTGGAGTGGTTAGAGAAGGCCTCTCCATGGAGGCAAAACCTGAGTGGCGTGTTGGAAGGAGGAAAATGAATTAGAGAAGCAGGCTATACTTAGCATACAATTCCTGTGGGAATATAAGCCCCTTGAAGCTGGGGCTTTGCATGCTCAAGTTGTGGTTGTTTTTTGGGGGGAGTGGAGATGGTCGTGTGGAGAAAGTTTCCAGCAAAAGCCAGAAAACCTGCTAGACAAATTCTGAAAGAGCTGTAACACTTTGTGTGTTCACTTTCATATCTGTGTCTGGCACAGGGTAAGGGCTCTGCAAATATTTGAAGAATGAATAAAGAACATGTGATTGACTGACTTCTTTCTTTCTTTCTTTCTTTCTTTCTTTCTTTCTTTCTTTCTTTTTGTAGTACCAGGGATGGAACCCATGGCCTCGCTCATGTTAGGCAAGTGCTCTACCACTGAACTGCACCCCCAACTCCATTTTTATTTTTTTATTTTGATTCAGGGTCTCGCTGAATTGCCCAGGCTGCCTCTGGGCTTGAACTCGTGACCCTCCTGCCTCAGCCTCCAAAATTGCTGGGATTACAGACATGCACCATGGCACCCAGCTGCCATGACTGACTTCTTTGTGGAGGTAGGGTCCCTGCAGAGATTGGGGCACACTAGAAACCAGGTTGACTATTCAGAGAGGAGGGAGAATAAAGGTCAAGAGGCTGAAAAAGTGTCCACTGACACCAAGCTAAATTGCAGCCCCGGGAGCTTAACTGAAAGTAACACTCGAAGTGGTGCTTTAGGCATTAGTTGGTGTCTAAGTGGTGCCTGCTGGCCGCCTGCCTTGGCACACTCTAATATGGAAGGTCTGGAAAGTCATCTGCCCTGGGATGGGTGAGGTCTCTCTGGGAAGATCTGGGTCTGTTTGGTCTATCCTCCATCTGTGTAAGTGAAAGTGGGATACCAGAGCTTCCTCAGGGAGCTGCCAAGAGCCCTAATTGAATTAGGCTCTGCCGGAGAAGATTCCTCAAGCCATAAACCGCACCATGTCTGTGAATTAATGAGACCAGGAGCCATAAACCACATAAGAAAGCAATCTCATTAATTTATAGTCATACCTGGACAGGGTTAGTTATGGCTTCTCTTTGTTTCTGTATGTATTAGAGGTGGGCTGGGGCCAGAATTTCCTTTCTGTGGCAGATTTATTTTTATACAAATAAAACATGTAAAGCATGGTCATTGTAAAACAAAAGAAAAACAGCAAAGTAAAGCCCAGCAACAGTGCAGAAGTGTGTTAAGGTGTGTTAAGGTCACCTTCCTTATCATCCTCACTGTCACACTCCACCCCCCAACGTTGTTGCTGTTAACTTTCTTGCACATCTTTTTAGAAATTCTGTGTGTGTGTGTGTGTGTGTGTGTGTGTGTGTGTGTGTGTGTGTGTGTACTTCAGGGAAAATTTAATTTTCGTGAAGCCACTTGGATAAAGGAAAAGGGGTTTCAGCTGGGAATTAGGAATCTGGGTCCTGGTTCTAACTCTGTCTCCTTCCTGCATAGTGACCTATGCCCAGTCAGTTTTCCTCTCTGGGCCTTAATTTCCCTGTTGGCTGATTTCACTGTGACTGGCTCTCTGGGGGCTTTCCCATGGGAAGGGCAGTCATTCCAGGGGATCCCCTGCTCTTTGGAGGCCTGGGCAGACTGTGAGGCACTTGGAGGGGGAACTCTACAGCCTCATTGTTTGCAGGTGGGCCAGGGCTGTCATGGAGCTACAGCTTCAACACAGAATTCTCAGGTACAGGTTCATGGTCATCTCTAAACTCCAGCTCTTGGTTATTGGATTGAAGAAATGGGCCCAAGGGGAAGTAAGACAACATACAAAGGAGAGAGCACAGGTGGGAAATTTCGTGGTTCAGGCTGGGATGCTGGGGGATCAGAGAAGAGGAGGAGAGATGAGGGAAGCTTTTGAAAGGAGGTGGTCTAGAGAAGTGGGCTAGGGCAGAAGTGGAATATCATTCGGGAGTCATTGTTAAGGGATTCTAGCGTAGATAGGAGAATGAACTGCATGATCTGATGTTCTTCTGAGATCGAGGTTTCGAAGCTTCTTTGAGATTCCAGGGTACAGTTCATGATCCCCCCAAATAGTTTTCAGATAGTTGTGTATGTAGGCTTTTGTGAGGAGGAGAAGGCCCATAGTAGCCACAGATTATAAAGGTTCAGTGCTTCTGTGCTGTGGGAGGCTGAGAAAGGGTAAAGGACTAGCTGGTCTGGGATGGCTCCTTGGACAATGTGGTACTTGATCTTGGAATGAGCCCTGTTCAGAGTGAGCAGACTCTGTCATGAGGGAAGAGAAAGACAAGTGACTCCTTACAGTAGAGTCAAGCTTTCCTGGGTTGGGGATCAAAGCTATATAGTAGGCTCCTCCTGCACTGTGCCTCTTGGGTCTATTGGTTGCCATGGTGAGCTCTGCTCACACCCGAGGTGTGACTCAGGCCTCCTACCCTTTTTCCCTAAGTAGTTTGGTCTCAAACACACCTGAGGCCTTGTGAGGGGAAGCAGCTCCCTTGGAGACAATGGACTCAAGGGGCAGCCTCAGAAGGTGGCGAGGGGGCAGGGCAGCAGGTGAGGGTGCTGTAGTAGAAGTCCTTGTTGGCCTCTGCTGTTTCCTGGACCAGGGATCCCGTTCTCTTTCTTACCCTGCTTCTCTAACTCTAGAAGAGGGCAGTAGAAGGAACCTTCTGAGAGCGTGTGGCCCCCAAGCTCAAAGGGAAAATGGGGGTGTTTTGATGCAGTCCCTCATTTTCTGGTTGAGGCCCAAAGAGGACTGGCCCTGGGCTCCTTGTGAACTAATGGCAGAGGCAGGACTCTTCCTTGCTCTGTTAATCAACTCAGAGAGTTAACACCTTCAGGGAGTTGGTTAATTCTAGGAAGTAGGACCGAGGTAGTAGACTAAGAGGAGGGACTGTGGTCTTTGCGCTGGATGTTGGTATCGAGGCATTGGCAAATCTGTTTTACCAGGGACCCTTTAAGCCTGAGGAAGGATAGTGTCCTGCAGGGGTAGTACCTAACAGGGAGCAGGGGAACCCTTGGGCCTGGGCCACACTAGTTCTTACAGCAGAGCCCAGTGCAGAGTTCAAGCTCTCTAAGCCAGCCTAGAGTCTTCTGCTTTCACCCCTCAACTCCCTCAACCTTAGAGTCCATCACAAACCAGTGTTAAGTCTAGGTGCTGTGCTTTTTATGGCATCTTTACCATTAAACAAGACCCTGGGTCAGAGCCCATAGGAATTTGGATGCTATACCAGGTAGGCAGGTAGCCAGCATGTGTTGGGGCCACCTCACCTAGCTGAGCAAGTCTGAGACTGAGCTTACAGCTAGATGGAGGAAAGAGGGCAGGCACCCCATCACCATTCCCTGTGCCTTCCCTGCCTGGCTATACAAAGAAGCAGAACTGTTTCTCTCGCCATGCTCAGGGACTGGCCCGAGGAATCCAGTAAAGACACAGAACAGTCAGGCAGTAGAATGTGTGTGGGACTTGAGGTGCACGTAGAATTCTGTGGGAGCTGAGATCAGGGAGAAAGAACTACCTTCTGGGAGGGTCAGGAGGCTTTTTGAAGTGATTGTTAAGCTAGGCCTTGAATGATGGCTAAGGTATCAGTGAGATGCTTGAAGATCTCTCTGGGTACAGCTGGAAGCTTCTACTTAGGACAGAATCTCTGGGTTGCAGAAGAGTGTCCCAAAACTGTTGGCTTTGGAAACATGCTTTGGAAGCATGGTAGTTAGGAACACAGGCTTTGGAGCCTGATAGATCTAGGTTCAAATCTCAGCTCTACCACTTTTAGCACTGTGATCTTAGATAAGTCAGTTACCGTCATTCAGTCTCAATTTGATCTTCTGTCTAGCTAGCAAGGACATTGGGAGAATGCAGGGGGAGGACACCTGTAAGAAGGGTAGCATAGGATTTGGCATATTGAGAACACAAAGTAAATGGTGGCTCTGAGGAGCAAGAGAAAGGGATATACTGGCTTGTTTTCCCAGTAGCGAAATAGTCACTCAGCAACACTTCTTTGAGCCGTGCGGTGTGTCCAGTCATGTGCTAAGTACAGGGATGAAGTAGCTGAGAATAGAAAAGATTGATGTTTTTGTTTTTGTTTTCCCAGTACTCTGGAGTTGAACCCAGAGCCTTGCACATGCTTTGAAAGTATGCTTCCACTGGGCTGCTTCCCCAACTCATTTTTAAATTTTTTATCTTGAATCAGGGTCTCACCAAGTTACACAGCCTGCCTCTGGCCTGGAACCTGTGGTCCTCCTGCCTCAGCATCCCAAGTAACTGGATTATAGGTGTGCACTATCATGCCTGGTTCAGATCATGGTTTTACATATAGGCCCAACTGTGAGGGTTGCCATGAGTTGGACCCAACTCGACAGTCCCTAACAACAACGACATATTTAGCAGGTGAGCAAGTGAGCTGTGGCAGTGTTAAGGGCAGAAGCTTCTGCCATCCTATATCACCCTATTTGAGCCTTCATTTCCCCGGTTAAATAGGGTAATGTTTGTAAAGCCCTAAGCACATTGTAAACACTGTAGTGGAAGCTGCCACTGGCCCTCTAGTGCTCCACTCCACGCTCATCTCTTCATTTAGGTATATGAGCTAGAGGGCCTGAGGATAGGGCTGAATGTCACCAGTACTTGGGATGGGGTTGCAAGCGGCACCATGAGCTGAGTTGTCTGATTTTGGTCTTTACTTGGGAGAGGGGGAGACATACACTCAGCAAACCATGATTGTGCTGGTAAATGCTTTGCTGGAGATGGGAAGATGGATAAATATAATCCCAACCTCAAGGGAGAGGTTGACATGTAAATAGGCATTTACAATACACCATGAAGTGCCACTGCAGGGGCCCACAGAGTGATGGTGAACAGGACAGAGTATGTAGAGGGTGGGTCAGGGAAGGCTTCTCAGAGCTTTGAACTGGGTCCTGAAGGTGCAGCACGAGTTAGCTTAGCTTACCTGGGTGGGAGAAGTGAAGGAGGGCACAGAGACGTGAATAATGCAGAGCCAGAAGTGATTCAGAACCTTTATCCTTTGCTTTTAAAACCCGTTGAGACCTTTCTAGCCTTTCCACCAAACAGCCTCACCCACCTGCTTGGCTGGGCAGAGAAAGCATGGTCCTCTGCCACACCTGTGGGGCAGCTAGCAGCTGTGATAATGCAGCCCTATGCAGGCACTGAGAAGGGAGCTACTGTTTATTGAGCCCCACCCCCACCAGTACTTAGCCTTGTGCTGAGGGCTCCACACAGTGCATCCTTGTCTTATCTTCACAACCCTGAAGGGTCTGAGTCATAGTACCTGCCTTTATCCAGCTTACAGCTATCCCGGAAGAGGGACACGGGATAGTTAAGCGCTTGTTGATGCCTGTGCTACTGCCCAAAGCACAGGAGGCCTCCACGAAGGGGAGAGATGTGGCTAGGGTGAGCAGCAGCAGAGGCCTCAGTGCAGGCACCTTTGCCACACTCCATAAGAAGAAGGGAGCTGGTGGATCAGGTGAGGGCTGCAACACCATCCAGAGCTTTGAGTAGTGGATATGAGTAGCCACCTGGGAAGCCACCCACCCAGCTGGGAAGGATTTGAGTTGGGGGGGTCAGTGAGAAGTAAGAATGGGTGGGAGGGCTGGGCTGATTGCTGAATATCAAGAATTCCAGCTACAAGATTGTAGCCTTAGCCAGGGCTCCTCAGGATACACGAATTGGCGGCTTGCCTTTTGCTGCGTTTCCATACCTGCTCTCCCTGTCCATGCTATGAGCATCTCATGGTGACTCTGTGACCTCCTAATCGTCCCCCAGCCCCAGTCCTGTCTGCCTATAATCAGTTCTCCACAGAGCAGCGAGAGGAAGCTTGTAGAAATGTCAACCAGAAGCTGATATTCCCTGCTGAAAACCTTTCTGATGCTTCCTCCTGAGCTTGGAATAGAATCCAAGGGAGGTGTGGCCTACACTTTCCTCAGGGTCATGTCCCACGACTCTCTCCTGTTCCAACCGCACCGGTCTCGCTGTGTTCCTGACATGCCATGCCTTGCCAGCCCCTTTCCTCCATGTGGCTGTGGCACTTGTTTGTCCCCTGGCCTGGAACACTGCCTGTAGACTGCCTCAGGCTGGCGTTCTCATTCAGGCCTTAGGTCACAGGTCACATGTGCTCTCTTTAGAGCGGCCTCTCTGACCACCCAGACTAATGTGAGTACACTCCCCTCCAGCTTCCCTTCCTCTGTGCCAGACTCTATTCTGGACACAGCCAGGATTAAGACCAAAGAGGCTCCTGATGTCAGGGGCTCACATGCTAGCACAGAGCATTGGATGGTAGACCTGACAGCGTCAGGTAGCGATATGTGTCCTGAAGAAAATAAATATGAAAGAGAGATGGGGGTCGGGGACTACTCTGCATGGTCAGAAGGGTGCTCTCAGGAGGTGGCTGAATGGCCGGAAGGAGCCCACTTTTCAAAGACCAGGGCCCTGAGGAGGGTGTGTTTGTGGAAGCTGGAATGGGGAAGCATGACATGAGAATGGAGAGAAGACAGAGACACTACTATGTGTGGCTTGTGGCCGTTGGGTTGGGTGATAGAATCAATGCTAGGTGCTGCCTGTGCCCACAAAGGTGTTTGATCAGGGTGGTGTAGTCTGAACTGGGGGGGAAGTGCAGATATCCTGGAAGTCAGAGGTGGGGAGTCGGCTTCAGCTCCAGGGTAGCCACAGTGAGCTGAGCAAAGCAGGTCTCTATTCACCAACACCTTAGCCTGGGATCATGAGACAACAGAGCAAAGCTTCCCAACAGACACCCCTGGCCAGGCCACTGGTGGGGTGGGAGCACTGGCCTAGGAGAGCCACAACCAGGGAGGGGAGCAGGGAGTTGGAGCAGAGCAGGAAGCCACAAAGGCACGTGGGGGAGGGAGGAGCTGAGTAGGGGGTCAGGCTCTGTGGGACTCCTGCCCGCTGCCCTTCCTCAGAGGTAGGCAGCAGGCTGATGGTCACCAGACCTGTCATGTGGGAGGTGTGACACCACAGAGCTCTGGACATGCGTCTTTCCATCTGAACCCTGTGGTCATGGCCTAGGGTTGTTGTCAGGCCAGGCAAAGGCAGAACTAGAATCAGAATCAGATTTCAGAACTGGGAGGGAACCTAGAGAAAGAGCCTGGAGTCCAGGAATGGAAAAGGTAAGGGTTTGGAAACCAGCAGTCCTAGCTCTTGCCCTCGTAGCCATTCGGACCCCCTGGGCAGAACTGTGGCAGCTGAATGAGTGTGCTGAGGAGAGCGCCTAGCAGGGAGGGCTCCTGAGTGGTGAACTTGACTAAGCCGGCCCCTCATCTTATGGAGGAGGAAGCAGAAGGCCAGAGCGGAAGTGACTTGCTCCAGGACTGCAGGACTGCTGTGGGTGGTGATAGAGCTGGGGTTGAGCTCAGGTCTCCCGACTCCAGGCCAGGCCTTCCTGTGAGGATGATGTAAAGGGCCCTCCTTTTCCACACCATTCCCTCAGGAGTGGTTCCTGTTCTCCAGAGAGAGGCGGCTTCCCCTGGCGTCCCACCTTCTCAGCTTGCCTCTGAGCATCTACTATGCTTTGGTCAGAGCTGTGTGGGAGGTGGTTCCCACTCTTGAGGCACTGACACTTTTGTGAGAGATATACATGTAAACAGCTAAATACAAGGGAGTTAAGTGACACAGGGACGCAGCAGCATGGGCCCTGGTGGCAGACGGGTCTTGGCGATGCACTGAGAATGTGTTGGCAATGAGGTCTGAACCTGAGTTAAAACCAACCAAGGAGGCCTCAGATTCACTGAAGAGGAATGTGGATTGTTTGCTGCAGAGGGGAAACTGCAGATGTTTTGGAGGGAGGCATGACTGTGACTGGCCAGGCTTTAGGACGAAGGCCATCCTGGAAGGTGGAGAATGGACTAGATGAAACTTTCTCCCAGTGTTCTTGGCTCTAAGGGTTTCCCACCTCCTCCCTCCATGGGTAATTATCCTTCCTAAGAAACTGATCAGATGGGAAACTGCAGGAAATGGTTTGGGACCAGCCTTGTGTAGGAGTTGGGGGGAGAGTGGAGAGGATGTAGCGGGAGAGGGGGATCTGTTCCAAGCTGCAGGAGGTGGCTTCCTTCAGAGAGGGGAAGTGGGAGAGGGAGAGTAGCCTGGGCAGGGCTGGGAATGCAAAGCAGGATGCCAGTGGCTCTGGAGGGCTGAGTCCCTCACAACTCCTCTGGTCCAGGAAAGGGGTGAGGCTGACTGGCAGGGTCTAGCTTTCCTGTGTCCACAGGAGCTGGGATCCTAATGGGCATGTGAAGCAGTATGACCCAGAGGCCAGACTGTTGGGCCAGGTATTAGAGCCAAGCCCAAACTAACTACTGCTTAGCTCCTACGTGGCTTAAAGTCCCTGGCCAGTTATAAGTGCTAGATGTGACAGGGCAGCTTTACCTAAACACAGAACAGCTGTCCTCCTGCCCCAGCTCCCAGTAGACCCAAAGCTTTAATGTGGTCCTGACTTTGGCCTCTGATGAGCCTGGTTCCACTTACTGGGTGAACCAAAGTGGTCAGTGATTAGCTGTAGGAGCAAGCGACTCCCGCATCTGAGCACAGGAGTGAGGCTGCATCTGCAGGTAGAGATTCAAGGCATCCTTCTGGGCAGTCAGTGGTCAGTGTAACCTGATAGCTTAAGGTCATCAGAGTCCAACATTTGAGTCTCAGCTCCACTATCTTCCAGTAGTGACTGTAGGCTGATGACCTGACCTGTGAGTGTCATTTTTCTGCAAATAATTCTCACCCGTGTGGTTTGGTTTTTTAAACCTCCTCCCGTTTGTTTAATGCAAAAATTACATGCATAAATACTATACAGTACACTAATCTCAAAGTGGCAGTTCAGAGTATTTACAAGGCCTGCAGCTGCATCAGCCACCCAGATCAAGATAAAAGACATTTATGTATGCCCTGGTCCCTTGTGCCCTTCCTAGTCTGCATCCCCACACTCTCCTTGGGTAACTGCTATTCTGATGCCTGTTGGTTTTACCTGTTCTTGAACTTCAGATAGATGGAGTCATATAATAGATATTCTTTTGTGTCTGGCTGTTTTTGCACAACATATTTGTGAGATTCCTCTTTATCATTGCTTATACCAGAGGTTCGTTCTTTCAATTGCTGTTCCGTTTTGCTTCATATGAATGCACCACAGTTGGCTCATTCTTCTGTTGATAGGCATTTCAGTTGGTTCCTTTTTTTTAACAATTATGAAGAAAGCTGCTCTGAGCATTCTTATACTCCACAGGGTTTTGTGAGAATTAAAAGAGATAATCTATTATAGTAAAGTGTTTAATACTGAATTATGACTCAGAGCAGGTGCTCAGAAAAATCCCCACCTCCTGGTTTGTCTCCAGAAAAAGGAAGGAAAAAAAAAAAACTTTGCATAAGTGTTAAATAAAGCAAGCCATATCCTTCTCCCTCCCCTGCTCCTCAGGCTGAATACTCTAAATGGTTCAGTGTGTCCAATTGGGCTTTTCTCTACAGTGGTGTGAACTTTTTTTAGTGAAAATAGTTGGCATAGAAACAAGCATGCTTTCCATACTCTTTGAGATCGTGTGTGTGTGTGTGTGTGTGTGTGTGTGTGTGTGTGTGTGTGTGGTATATGTGTTGTTGTTGTTGTTGGGTGCCCTCGAGTCAGTATCCAACTCATAGCGACCCTCATAGGGTTTTCAATGGCTGACTGTTTTGGGATTGCCTTGGGAGTGGATTGCTAGGTCCTTCTCCCATTTTTGCAGGGCTGGGAATTGAACTCAGGACCTCAGAGACTGTAGTACAGCGCTCTACCAACTGAGCTAAATCCCAGCAGTGGTGTATGTGTTACTGAGGGGTTAAGCCCAGGGCCTCACACTTCTTTGCAAGTGCTCTACCACTGAGCTGTACCCCTAGCTCTTTTTTTTTTTTTTTTTTTTTTTTTTTTTGTGGTACTGGGGACTTTAACCTAAGGTCTCATGCATATTTAACAAGCTAACTCCAACTCATTCTTTACTTTTTATTTGGAGACACAGTCTAGGTAAATTGTATAGGCTGCCTCTGGCCTCAAACTTGCAATCTCACATTGCTAGGATTGCAGGTGTAAACCACTATGCCCAACTTGTACTCTTTTTCTAAAATATACTTTTGTTTTTAGTTGGTACATTGTAATTATACATATTTAGGAGAAACAGTATGGCATTTCAACACATGTATACAATGTGTACTGATCAGATCAGGGTAGTTGGTATACCTATCACCTTAGACAGTTACCATTTCTTTGTGCTAGAAACATTCAAAATCCTCTCTACTAGCTATTTTGAAACGTTTAATTAATTGTTGCCAACCATATTATCCTACTGTGCTAGTGAACATTGAGAGTTATTCCTCCTATCCAAATGTACCCCTGAGACCTGAAAGTCATTCTCTGCATCTCTCTCATGTACACCCTTGCTTTGTTGTTGTTACCTGCCGTCAAGTCAAGTCATATCTGGCTCATAGCTAGCCTCATAGCAGGTTTTCAATGGCTGATTGTTTCAGGATTGTTTTGGGAGTGTACTGTCACGTCCTTCTGCCATTTTTGCAGTGCTGGGGATTGAACCTGGGTCCTCAAGAAGCATGGAGCAGTACTCTACCAATTAAGCTAAATCCCAGCTCATACACTTCCTAGGCTCTGGTAATCACTACTGTATTCTTCTGTCAATAAACTTTTTAGCTTCCATGTCTATATTCTTCTTTTCTTTTTTCTCAGTACTGGGGATTGAACTCAGGGCTTCATGCATACTTTTGTAAGTGTTCTACCACTGAACTGCACTCCCAGGCCATTTTTTACTTTTTATTTGGAGAGAGGATCTTGCTAAATTATGAAGGCTGGTTCTGGCCTTGAATTTGTAATCCTTCTGTCTCATCCTCCTGAGTTGCTGGGATTACAGGTGTGTGCCACTGTGCCTGGCTTCCATGTCCATGTTCATTTGCTACTTACTGGGTTGTTTTTGTTTGTTTGTTTTGCTTTTATTTTATTTTACTTTATTTTTTTTTGGTATTAGGGGGCTGAGCCCAGGGCCTCACACCTGCTCGGCAGGTGCTCTACCACTGAGCTATACCTTCAGAGTCTTTTTATTTTATTTTAATTTTTTTGAGACAGGCTCTTGCTAAGTTGTGCAGGCTGCCTCTGGCCTTGAACCTACGATGCTCCTGCCTCAGCTTCTGAGTAGCTGGGATTACAGGCATGCATCATGGCACCCAGCTTTTTTTGTTTTGTTTTGAGACAGGGTCTTGTTGTATAGCCTAGACTGGCCCAGAACCCATGATCCTCCTGCCTCAGCCTCCTAAGTGCTGGGATGACAGGCATGTATGACCATGCCTAGCTTTCCACGTTGTTGTTGTTGTTGTTGTTGTTGTTGTTGTTGTTTTTCAGTGCCGGAGATTGAATACAGGGCCTTGTGTATGTTAGACAAGGGCTCTACCACTGATCTGCATCTCCAGTGCTTTCATGTTAATGTAGTAGAACCCATACCCACCTCAGAGAGAGATGCCATGAGGCTTAAAGGTGACAGTGTATGTGAAAGTACAAAGCAAAATGGAAGGTGATGTATGTGCACTAGTTATTATGTGAAATCATAGGCTGTCAGAGCTAGAGGAGACTTCTGAGAAGTTAACCGCCCCGTCGTCTTACACATGAGGAAACCGCAGCCCAGGGAAGGCTGCAGAGCAAGCAAGTCATGGAGCCAGAACCAAACCAACAGTTTCTCACTCCTAGCAGGCTGCAGGACCACTTCCTGGGCAGAGAGAACTCCCTTGAGGGGCTCTCACTCTCTGAGCTTGAGCTCAGCTCTGACCCAATCCTTTCTTACCTGCTAGGGAGGAAGGACACTTTAGGAAATATACCAGGCTCCAATGTCCCCTCCGTGGTCCCTGGCTGAGGCCACTGGGGTGACTAAAACTTGTAGTGACATGTGCCTAACATCCTCTGGTGTAACAAGCCAGAGGAGCAGGAAGGCACAGCAGAGGAGTGGAGGCTTGTACCAATAGGCCACAGTGGCCTTCCTGTCCTGCTGTATCTTCAAGTCTGGGCCTCAGCATGCCCCCGCCACACCCCCCGGCTTAAGAAGTCAAAGGGGCTACTGCTCCTTGTCTTCTTTGGTGGGTGCCACAGGCCTGCATTTGGGTAGTCTCTCACACTTTTGACTCAGGAGTTGGGTCTCCTGAGCCTTTACTCTCTCAGCTTCTCCGAGATAGAGAAGTGTCCCCAGACCTGTAAGTTACAGCCTAGGCTGAGGTCGAGAATCCAGAAACATACCGGATAAGCATAGGCTGGGGCCTTTGCCTTACTCACGCTGCTCCTCCCCAGGAAGCACTTAGCATGATAAGATTTACATAGCACCTGCCCCGGTGGGCCCTACTCCCAAGTGTTTAGCTACCACACTCAGTACCAGGTACACAGCAGCGGAAACAGCTCCTGGTGCCCCGGGTCATGCCCCTTCTTGGAGCCACAGCGCATTATGAAAGAGTCATGGAAGTGATAATCAGAGAGCCAGGCCCGGCCTGCCTGGGAGTGCCTGTTTGGCTCAGGGTGGGGGCTGGTATCTGCTTTCAGGGCGAGGTCATGGAGTAACATACATTGTAGTGGCAGAGAATGGTGATGAGAAAAGGTCCTGCACCAGGAGCAGGAGGCACCAGCAGCCCATGCTCCAGCACTCACCTTACCGGGCTCCCCTCTGGGCCCTCTGCCTTCATCAGCTCTGGTGCTCATCCCTTGATCCTGAGGTGGGTAGAGCATTTTATAAATGAGAACCCCAAGGTCCAGAGAGGCTAGCTAACTTACTAGGAAAGTTGTAAAACTGGATGAGCTTGAATCCTAGGAAGTCAGGGTGAAGGAAACATTCGAGGTTATTTAGTCCCCTCCCTTCATTATATGGTTGAGCAGGCCTGAGGCCAGAGTGTCACCTGAAAGAGTTAGCGCAGTGTGTGGACTGGCGTTCAGGAACGGTGTTCACCCCATCCCACGACAGCAACTATTCATCGTCTTTATCATGCCAATGCTCCACCTGCTCCTGTGGGCATTCTGAGACAGCCCTATCATGTACATCTTTTGGATCATTGAGAAAATTGTCACCCAGATCATTTTCTCAGTGGCACAAATGAGGAACTGTTGTTAAATGCTCTGGAGTCAGCTTCCTGGGCCTGGATCCGGCTTGGCTCTGCCACTCACTAGCTAGGTGGTCTTGCACAGGTAATCTCCCCTCTCTGAGCCTCAGTTCTCTTACTTGTGATATGGATGTGATGGGTAGTTGTGAGAGCCAAGAAGCCCTCAATAAGTGCTAGCTGTCATTATCATTGATATCCCCGTGTCGTGAGGAAGCTGAGTGATGGAACTAATTAGAACCAACTCGCCCCGGTTCCAGACCCCTCTTGTTCTGCCCAGCAGTGGCTGCTTCTCCAGTTCTGGCTGCCACAGGCATCTTCTCGGCCCTGCTGGGAGGCACGTACACCCTGCCTCTGTGCCATGTGCAGACAATCCGCCTTGTTCAGGTCCAGCAGCCAGCACGAGGCCAGGTGGAAGCAGTCACTGACAAAAGCTTCCTTATCTCCTTCCTGGGCATGGCACACTCATTTCTACAGGGTAGGCTGGCTGGCAGGCAAGTAGGCAAGCAGGCAGCCTCACAGCCTCTTATCTTGCCTGGGACCCTTGGCCCTCTTTTCTTGGCTCATCACTGAGGGGCTCCCAGCCTCTGGCCTGACTCTCATCTCAGAGGATGAGCCCATGAGCAGGAGGCAGTTACCAGGCATAAGGGCAGAACCCTGGAATCAGAGAGTCCTGGGATCCAATACCAGTTTGGTTGCTTACTGTCTGTGTATCATTTGAGCAAGTTCTTTAAGCTCTGAGCCTTTTTGTCTACTGGAGAATGGAAACAGTGTCTGCCTCATGGCCCTGCTGAGGTTAAGTGAGAAAGCCCAGGGCTTGCTGGTAGTTCTGCCTTCATGTGGTGGTGTATGGCTAGATGGCTTCACCGTGTCCCTCAAAGCAGCGCACAGTTGTTAAGCAGACTCTACAGGCCAGCCTCAGGTCTGGAGGGGCTTCTAGCAGGGCTCCATTCCCCCTTTGCTAGCATCTCATACAGCTTCTGCTCTGGGTCTTAGAGGGGCCAGAGGTTCAGAAGTGGGTGAGTGGCCTGCCCAATGTCCCATAGCAAAGCAGTGAGAGCTGTCAGTGAACCTGAGCTCCAACTCCACACTTTCCCCCTTTGTTACCAAGCAAGACAGAAAACCAGGGTCCAGAGCTTCAGGAAGCATGGTTGGGGGCCATGACTCTGGAGTCAGAAAGACCAGGCTGCGGAGCCTGGGCTGAGTCCCTTTATCTCTCTCTGCCTCCGCTTCTTCACCTGTAGAATGAGGAGGCTGATATGTCAGGGGGCTGCAGGAGAATGATGCAGTTAAACTGTGTTAGGTGCTGTCGAGTTGGGTCCAACTCATAGCAACCCTATGTACAACAGAACAAAACACTCCCTGACACTGTGCCATGCATGGCACTATTTCAGTGTTTCTCTGCTATTCATAGGGTTTTCAATGGCTGATTGTTTCAGGATTGTTTTGGGAGTGGGCTACCAGGTCTTTCTCCCATTTTTGTGGTGCTAGGGGATTCAACTCAGGGCCTCAGAGAGCCCTCTACCAACTGAGCTAAACCCCGGCAGTTAAAGTATACAAAACATCAAAAGGGAAGTGCTTGGTAAATAGTAGTTAAAACACAGTGGAGGTGGTTTGGTACCATGTTCCACGTGGGGACCAGTTTTGAGGTAGACTATCCTGAGTGTGAGTCCCAGCTCTGCTACCACTTTGCTGTGTGATGTTAGCTACGTCCCGCCCTTCCCTGGCCTTTAATTCTTTCCATCTGTAAACTAGGTGTTGGATTGGGTGGTCTTAGAGGGCCTTGCGTCCTCTAATCTCCTATGGCTTCTTGCTGTTCCTTTTCTCCCCTGGGAGAGGCTTGAGCCCTGAGCCTTCCTGACTTTGGCAGCAAGGCCTGCTGCCAGCCATGTCCTTGTCATTTCTCTGCAGTGTCCTCTAAAGGGCAGCTTCCTCTGAGCATGCTCAGTGCTCCCAGCCACTCACTACATCTCCTGGCTCCTAGAGGAATGAGTGACAAACAGTTCCCAGTGTTGAGGGAAAGGAGGCAGGGAGAGGCCCTCCAAGCATACCCTCTGTGTCTGACACCTTCCTGGGGCTCAGCCAGCTGAACTGTCTTCAGAAGTATGTGGGAGGTTTTTAGGACACAGCCTGCAGATGGATACCCCAGCCTTGCAACTTGTTTCAGAGTCCCTGCTGCTGAGGGCTTCAGGGAACCTGCATCTGCATGGGAGCATACAGCTTTTGCAAAGCCAGCCATGGCTTGTGACCCATACTCACCATTCCTGTAAGGAAGTTTACAGATTTTACAGGTGATAACGAGCTGGTTCTGTGGGGCTCCAGAGGGTTTTTGCCTCCCTTTGCTGCCCATTGCTTGACCTGAAACCAGTGATGACAAGGACAGGGTGCCAAGCTCTGCTTCTGCAGGGCGGCCTCCAGGTGTGGTCCAGGTCTCCAGGCCTCTGGGTGTTTCTCTGGCAGTGTCCCCTGATGCCAGTGGGCCTTCTTGGAGCTTGGGGGAAGGGGGTGCAGAGATGGGACGATGCCCTTAGCTGAGTGCTTTCTTGGGCTCCAGCTGAAGGTACAGAATCTTATTGCTGCTCAGAACGACCCTGAAAGCTGGAAATGGTTATCAGCCCCGCTTTTCAGCTGAAGAAATGGAATTGGAGGTTATGTACCTATGCTTGCTCTTAACCATGGGACCCTCCTATCTCCCTGACTGGCCGCTGAGTTTGGCTCAGTTTGTGGCCAGCTCTCTGAGCTGCCTCTCTGCCAGAACAACTTCCCAATGCCTTCCTTCCTGGCCATCTTCCTCAGCATCTCCCAGCTTGTGTTTAGGTCTCTGTCCCTCTGCCACAGGCCCCAGAATGCTGGCTCCCCAGCTGCCTCTAACCTGGACTGCAGCCGTGACTGGCGGGTCCTAACCTCCCTTGGTCCTGGCTGTGGGGCTGGGCTGAGCTTCCAGAGTGTGCCAGGCAGTGCATGACCTCTGCTCCAGCAGAAGACCCAGTCCCTCTGCTTTTGCACCTCTGCTATGCTCATGTTGAGCTCAAGTCAGGGTAGTGGCAGCCACACTAGGCCGCAGACTAGGCCGAGCCTTGAAGGGCAGCCATGTCTGCTCCTTAGAACAGACAAGCTCCTTGGCCACCTCCATCCATGATTCTGTTATCTACCCCTCATGTCTTCCTTGAAAGCAGAGCTGCTATACATCTCTGGGTGGCTGTGTTTTCTTCTGCTTTCCTTGGAGTGTTTTCATCTTTATTTTCTCTTTCTTCCGGCAATCCTGGGCCACAGACGTTACTTATCCCAGTGTTAGAGAGGAAGAAACTGAGGCTCAGGGCAGTCCCACGATTTGCCATAAGCCACAACTGGGGTAGAAACCAGCTCCCTGTTGGCAAGACAAGACTTCGTACACTGCAACTGCCTGTCATATATGATCTTGCTGTGGCACTAACACTGTCCTGGCCCTAGATGCTGTCCTTGTTGGCGGGACCTAGATAGGGGAATATTACAAAAGACAATTTGGTCCAGCAGCAGGGCTCTTCGGTCAGATATCAGAGCTGGAGAGGCTTTCCTGAAGCCTCTGGAGTTGGGGAAACTGAGGCCAAAGCAAGGCAGGTGCTTGTTCAAAGCACCTGGTGAGTTGGTGTCAGGGTCTGCACTGGAACCAGGTTTTCTGATCTGAGCCTAGCTCCAGCCCTGCTTCCCTCTGAATGTAGCTTTCTGATCTCTTGAGGCATTTGGAGGTGGGCTCACCCGTCTTTGCTGGTATCATGCAGGAGTCAATGCCTGCCTCCCTGGAGCCTAGACTTTGCGGCTGGCTGCTGAGCCTGGGTGGGCAGAGCCCTGCATCTTGACCTGACTCATTAGGTTGATTAGGAACCCCTCCACCCACATAGGATATTTAAGACCTTTTACCATCTGGCCCTGGGTGAGCACTGGACTGCAATCCAGTAGTCCTGGGATTGTGACCTGGCTCCACTGCCACTCAAGGGTTATTGAGTCTCTGGACCGCTCCGAACTTCTGTTCATCTGCTATCCACTGCCCAGGACTTTTGTGAGGTCAGAGGAAAGACTGCTCTATACCCATCCAAATAATGACTTCCTCTGTAGCCATCACTGCCATTTGTTCCCAGTAGAAATCCTTTAACTACACCGTACTTGTTGCCCATCCTGCCTTGCTAGATGCTGCTGCTTTGCCAGCAAGGCCTTCATCGTGCCTCTCCATTCTCACTTTCCCACATGGCAAATACTAATTCATGTGGTTTGTACAGACATGCTTAGGTCAAATGCTGGAGAGTATGATAAGTCAGATAGGAATTCGGCCCTCAAGTGGTCCCGTAGGCTCAGCAACAAGTCTTGATCCCTACCATGTACCAGGCTCTGTACTCAGAGCTGGAGAGTCAAAGATGAATTGGACAGGGTCCCTACCCTTACTTGCAGGTAGAAACTTGTTTGTGGTTTGGAGGGGGAAATGGTGGACTATCCAGTGTTATCAGACTCTCTCTGTTAGGTCCCTGTGAGCTAGGCATGGTGGTGCATGCCTGTAATCCCAACACTCAGGAGGCCAAGGCAGGAGGATTCAGAGTTCAAGGCCATCTGAGGCTACATCGTGAGTTCAAGGCCGACCTGGGCTATATAGTGAGACTCTGTCTTAAAAAACCAAAGGGAAGAAAGAAAAAGAAAGAGGAGGGTTATGTGTCCGGCTCTGTAGCACTCTTCAGGGAACAAGCCAGCAGTGCCCCACTGTGACAGAGTCTTGCAGTTTGCCCAGTGCTTTGGTATCTGAGGTTTCATGTGATCTGCACAATAACCTGAGGTAAGAGATAACTATTCATTCAACACGTATGAATTGTCGGCCTACTTTGTGCTAGGTACAAGTCCATGTGCCAGGAATACAACCATGGGAACAGAGCCTGCCCTTACACAGCCTTTGCTCTGAGTAAGAGAGCGGTCAGTGAGCACACAGACTTTCAGGAAGTGGTAGGCACCACAGAGGAAGGTGAAGCAGGGTGAGTGGATAGAGGGGAAGGACTTTCCTGAGGAGGTGGCCTTTGAGCGAGACCTGAAGGAAGGAAGGGAGCCTGCCATCCACCCGTTAGTGAAGAGTGTTTCAGGCAGAGGGGACAAGTGCAAAGTCCATGAGGTGGAATCAAGGTAAAGCAAGGTAAAGGCCAAGAAAGCTGAAAGGGAGTCAGTGGAGATTTAAGTATGGTGAAGTCTCTGAAGGGTTTCGTCCCTCCCTTTTAAAAGTACCTCTTACCTGTTAAGACACGGGAAGAGCCTGGCAACTAGAGTGGATGCAGGAGTCAGATCAGATGCTCCTGCAGTGGTCCCAGCAAGCAGTTACAGTGGCTTGGACTAGGTGTTAGCACAGGAGCTGGTTAGAGGGTCAGAGTGGGAACATGTTTAGAAAGAAGAGCCAGGAGGCTCTGCCCATGGTTAGATGTGGGGTGTGAAGGCAGAAAGGAGTCAGGATGATGCCAGTGATCAGCATGAGCAACTGTAGGAGAAGCACATTTGGGGACAGGGAAAAGAGAGTCACCTGTCAGGAGTCCCTATCTCCCGTGTCCTTGCCATTCTAGAGATCTATCCGAGCCCACCTGGACACATCCCTCCAGAAGACTCTCCATCTTCTTGGCCCACACAAAACTCTGTCCTCTGAGAGTCATTTTCTCTCACTGATGTCTCTGTGGTCCTCTGAGAGGTCACCAAAATCCCTAAGTTGAGGGGTGGCGGACACCTCGATTCTTCATCCTCGCCACAGATGCTGTAAAGCACATAACAGACCCTGTAAAGCAGATGGAGCTACAAGAGACAGAAGGGCTCCATCGCCTCCGTGAGGCTGCTGTTTTCTCTTTCGCAGCCAGCCAGAGCCACCTAAGTCTTCTCCTTTGCAACTCCCACCCTCCATAGCAGCTGAAAATGGGGCGTTGTGACTCCCTTTCTGCAGGGGAGTTGTCCTGGAAATTGTAGGATTTTTCTCTGTGTGGCTTTCTTATGCCACCTCTCTATACTCTGCCTCTCTACATCCAAGTATGGTGATATTTTGAGCAAGTTCAGCTAATATATAATGGATTAGTTAAGAAGCATACATTGTTATGCTTCTCTCTCGCTGGAAGGGATGTTGGGAACAATAGGTATTTGGTATACACAATTCCAGTTTTATCCCAGGTTTGCATTTTGCACATTATTCCCTACTCCCACCACAAAGAAAGGAAGAGCTGAGGATATAGGTCAGTGGTAGAGTGCTTGCCTAGCATATGTGAGGCTCTGGATTTGATTTCTGACACCCCCCCCCCAAACACACACAGCCTTCCCATAGTTCTAAAGCTTCTAGAAACAGAACTTCTCTCATTGTCTCCCCTTTGCCTCTGCTGCACCCCAGATGTGGGACAAAGTAGTACTTGAGGCTCCTGATAGGGAGGCAAGTCTAGAGAGTGGCTCAGGAGGCAGGATAGGCCAGTGATGGGGTGGGAGGGAGATCCCAGGCTGGGGAGCCACACACTAGGGCCACCAGGAATGGAAGGAATGGTGGCATGAAAACAGATTATTCCCAGGTCTTTTTCCAGCTCCAGCATTCTTTGTTTTCATCTCCTGTACACCTCAGGATTGAAACCTGGGGAGCCAAGAAGGGCCCCCTTTACCAGGAATGTCACATGGTTAGATACAGGTACAGAGAACCCAGAAGTCAAGGGCCCCTGGCTTCACTGCCAGTGACATGGGCAAGGCCTTCCTGGGGCTCCTAGTAGAGGGTATCAGGCCATGAGAAACCAGCCTTCCCCTAATGCCCCAATGGGGACTCCTCAATTTAGCTCAGGAAAGGTCATACCTACCACGAGGAGGCTCCACAGGCAGGGACATGGGAGGAAGGTTGGGTCCCTCCTGCCAAAGGTGGCTCTGAAACCCTGCACTGTAGTCCTGGCTGTGTGTCTTCAGGGCAAGTAAGTGGTCATCCTCTGGCCTTCTTTTTATGTATTTCTCTCTCTCTCTCTCTCTCTCTTTTTTTTTTCTTTTTCATTCTTTTTATGTATCTTAAAACGAGGATAGTAATAGTGCCTTACTGCTTTTAGGATTGCTGAGAGAATTGAATGAGAGGCCACATTAAAGCACTTAGAGTCGTCTCTGCCTCACAGAAGCAGTTGGACCATTCACACATAATTTTTAAATTAGATTTATTTTTTAACTACTATATTAAAGATGTAAAAATTGTACATATTGGGAGCTGGGGTGTACTTCAGCGGTAGAGCGTTTGCCTAGCTTGCGTGAGGCCCTGTGTTCAAGTCCTGGCATTGGGAAAAAAAAAAAGCCTCTAGAGATGCAGAAAAATTTGAAAGTCTATATAGCAAACTCTTGCTCAATTGATAGAGTGCTTTGTCTGCATGCTCTGATGCTGTGGGTTTGATCCCCAGTACCACAAAAATGTGAGAAGGATCTGGCAGCCTACTCCTGAAGCAATCAGCCATCAAAAACTCTATGAATAGTAGAGAAGCGCTGACATAGTGCTGGGCTTGGCACAGCGTCAAGGAGTGTTTTGTTCTGTTGTGCATAGGGTTGCTATGAGTCGAGTCCAACTCGGCAGCACCAAACAACAACAATAGCAAACTTAACAGCATAGATCTGCATATAGGCTGAGATAGTGGGTATTGGGAAAGGGGAAGAATCACTAGGAGATGATTCTCCACCTCCTTAAGGCATTTACATACTATTGGAAAAACAGTATCTTCTGAACAGGTTCTGTTTAAAATCACCAAAGCCATATACTTCTATTCTGAGAAAATCAAAAGAAACTTGTGCATATCACTTGGTCACCTACCAGAGGGACAGTCAGCCCTAAGAGTCAAGAGCTTGAAGTCCCTTGTTCCTGTTCCATGGAACCCCTCCACTCCTGCCTGCTGCTAGAGTGCTCTCTTGCCAGCACTGTTGCTGCCTGTTGTTCTGTCTCCCATCAACACACTCTGTTTACTGCTGTCCTGGTCCTTGTCTCTCCCCTCCCCCTGTGTGAGTCATCCTCCGCCTGCTGCAGGAGGGCAGAACCTACCAGTGGAATTCAGTGAACATGGGTTTATGGAGAGCTCAGGTGACTAGGAAGGCCTGACAGGACCCCAGGAGTACTGCAAGGCACAGGGTGGGCTGGGCTGGAGGCTGCTGAAATGGCCCTTTGAGCCCCAGGGTGAAGGCTGGTAGCAGTAGAACCTGCCTATAGGCCAGGACAAGGGGGTATTCTGGGATAGGCCTGAAGGTCAAGGGCCTTACTTAAAGGTCAGGGGACTCTCTGAGGCCTGTGGTGTCGGCTCTGCTCCTTCCCCAGTTTGCCTGCCTCAGACCTGTGTGCCAGCATCTCTTGCTCCTTCCAGCCTTATTTCCAGGCCAGCTGCAGGCCTCAGGACCCTCAGACTTTAGAAGTTCACCCTCACCCTCTGTTCATTTGTTCACACTCTTCCCCCTCCCTCAAGACCAATCTTTAGTCCCGTGGCCTTTAGGAAGCTCCCATCGTTCCCCTTAACCTGCTTTTCCTGAGTGCCTGAGTGCCACCTTTGCAGGCAGGAGACTGTGTGCTGGGATGCCTTGCAAGCGTCAGGAGTAAGGATGGAGCACCTGACTTAGCCTAGGGAGTGTAGGGAAGGCTTCCCAGAGGAGGAGACACTTAGCTGGATTCTGAGAGGTGGGTAGAAGTTCAAAGTGAAGAAGTATTCCCCATGTATGTGCATAGTAGGGCTGGGGGACTTCTGGCAGCTGGATTAGAGAGGTTGATGGAGTTGAGAGGATGACAAGGCAAAGGGCTGGGAAGAGAGGGACTGTCAGTTGTGAAGGGGCTTGTCTCTAGGGCTAAGGTCCTTGACGCCAGAATCTTTGGTCACAGTGTGCCTACACATCCAGAACAGCCCATCTTGCCAGGCTTCTGAGAGATGGCTCCCAGCTACATCACTTTACTGATTTCTCCAGGGGCTGCTGGCCCCTTCTTCCTGCCATGGCACGTATGTCCTTACCTACCTTTTACTAGCCACTTCTGCCACTTCCAAGTGTGCAAAATGCTTCTGTGCTCATTTCCTTTTTGGCATAAGAAAAAACTGAGGTCCTTCTGTGGTGTAGTGATTTGCTCAAAGCTCTTGGTTACTGGAGGGCAAAGCTGGGCCTAGAACCTGGGTCTTGGCCCCCTGCCCAGCCTTCTTTCCCCCAAGTGGCCCAGCATTGCTGCTTGTGTTTCCAGCTGGCTTTATAGCTGCCATCCCATCCAGGTCTGATGTTCCTGGTGGGTGAGACCCTGCCTCCCCTACCTCATAGGATTCCCTAAAGTGTGGATTGAAACAAAAAAGAAACAGAGGTGCCTTGGGGAAGGGCACAGAGAGACTGACTCCCCTTGGCACAGGGAATGGTTCCTGCCCAGGTACTCAGAGCAGATTTATTTATGGCTGTTTTTGTGGAGGAGGCATATTGCAGACTTGAAATCTCTTCCTGTTTATCCTGACAGGCTTAGTTTTCACAGCGGCAGCGTGGTATAAGGAACTGGCAATTAAGAGACCTGGGTTCTATTATAACTGCCTTTCCCAGCTAGTTAGCCTTGGGCAAGTCACTTCACCTCTCTGATCCTCAGTTTCTTCATCTGTCAAGTGGGGGTCAGGGTATGAGATGAAGTGAGAAGAGGTACAAAAGAGGCCTGGCTCAGCGCCTTATATTACATCCTATGTGAAGCCCAGCTGAGTGGGCATCAGCAGTTTACATTTTTAAAGGTATGTAGGATACATTGATTTTTTTGTTGTTGGTTTTTTTATTGTTTTCTTTTTGAGACAGGGTCTCACAGTGTAACCCAAGCTGTGCTCAAACTGGCAATCCTTCTGCCTTGGTCTCCCAAGTGCTGAAATTATAGTGGTGAGCCAACTCCTGCTCAGTTTACATTTTTAAAGAAGTGTTATTCATAGAATTACTACTGTGGGCCAGGAATTCTAATGAAATTATCTCAGTGATGCTTACAGCCCTTCTGCAGGTGGCATCATTGCCCCACTCACATAGAGGAAACTCGCTTCAGACATGTGTACCAGGTATTGTGCTAAGCGTTCTCCATGCACCATCTCACTTAACCTTCATAATCGTCTTCATGATTGGATTTTGGCAAAGGCTTGGTGAAGTAAGCCTGCCTTACTGTTTGTCTTCTTTCCCTGTTTATCATTCACTCATTTCCTATATATCTGTTTGCTACAAGCAAGGGACTGTGGGAGGCTTTTTAGAGAATACAGTCTCTTCTCCTCAGGCATATTTCTGTTGATCCTTCAAAGCCTAATTCACATGGTCCCTGCTCTGGGAGTACCACCTAATCCTTTTTTTTCCCCTTCTTTTTTCCTTTAACATCACTTACCTTTAAAAGCTTAGAGCCACGCTTCATGTCTAACAAGTCAGTTTTATCTCAATTCACAAGCAGTTAATGCCTACTTTGTACTAGAAGTTGATGACTCCTGAAAGTTCCCACCTGTAGAGAATTTATAGCCCAGCAATGAACACACGAACACCAATAGGTCATGACTATGTATTCATGTTATATTTAGGTTTTGAAGAAAAATTTAATAGTAATAGTCACCACTTTCGGCTGGGATTTAGCTCAGTTGGTAGAGCGCTGCTCTGCAGTCTCTGAGGTCCTGAGTTCAAGTCCCAGCACCGCAAAATGGGAGAAGGACATGGCAACCCACTCCCAAGGCAATCTCGAAAACAGCCATTGAAAACCTTATGAGGGTCCCTATGAGTGGGACTCGACTCGAGGGCACATAACAACAACAACAAGTCACCCCTTTTAACTAGCTTTGAATACCAGCATGGTTTGGCCTTTCTTCCCCCCCCCCAAAACAGGATCTTCCTAAATTGCCCAGACTGGCCTCTTACTCATAATCCTCAATCTCCACCTCCCAAGTAGCTGAGATTATAGGAATGTGCCACCACGCCCAGCTCATTGGTTGGCATTCTTTACCATTACTATCTCTTCTTATATCCCAGTCACCCCTCTGAAATAGACTTTTACACAAGTAGAGAAACTGAGGGTAAGAGCTATCAAGTAACCTCTCAAGGTTCCTCACCAGTCTGGCAGCACCCTGGTTGGACCCAATTTTCTGGTAGTGGGAGCACAGGGCAGGTGGCTAGTGCCATTTGGGTATTTCTTCTGCAGGTCTGGCTTGGAACCTGTGAGGCAGTGGCTGAGTCTGTTCTGAGCTAGTTTATCTTGTTCCCTGGTCCTTACAGCTGAGCTCAATGGTGGGAAAAATCAACAGTTTGAATAACCCCCATCTGTTGATTTTACCCTGAGTCAAAAGACTGACCTCTCCCAGCTGTGTTCACTCCAGAGGGCTCCTAGGAAGACAGACTTTGTCTATTTTGTTTTTGTTTTTGGAGGTGCTGGGAATTGAACCCAGGGCCTTGTGCATGTAGGCCAGCACTATACCACTGAGATACATCCCCAGCCCTGGAAGGCAGACTTCAAAGGTAGGTGGACTTCATGAAGTCTTTTTTTTTTTTTTTCCTCAGTACTTAGGAGTTGAGCACAGGGCCCCACACATATTTTACAAGTAGTCTATCACCAGCCTGCGCTCCCAGCCCCTTTTTTATTTTTTATTTTGTGTCAGGATCTTGCTAAATTATGCAGTCTGCTTCTGGCCTTGAACTTGTAATCCTCCTGCCTCTGCCTCCCAAGTCACAGCGATTACAGGTGCATGCCACTGTGCCTGGTTCTTCATGAGGTCTTTTCTAGGCTGTTAGAAAGGATGGGAGCCTTGGGGAGACTTCCCAGGAGAAGAAAGGCTTACAGAAAGCAATGGCTACCTTTGGTCCTCTGGGAACTGCTTTGGACTATAGTCCTGTGCAGATGCTCCCCTTGGAAACAAAATAAAAATAAAAGTAGATATAATAGGATGATTGGCTAAGAACACAAACTCTGGAGCCAGACTACCTAGGTTTTGAATCTCAGTTACCAATTGTGTGACTTTGACCAAGTTGTTTCCCCTTTTTGTGCCTCAGTTTTCTCATTTGTAAAATTGTGTCCTCCAAGGGCTCTGGTAAGAAACAAATGAAATTTTAAAAAAATGTATTAGAGCACAGTGCAATAAACCGTAGAGTGCTGAGTTATCATCACGGGGTGTTTACCTTTCATTGCTATAGTTGAGTCTGGTTGCTGGGGCAGTTGAAGAGGGAGTTAAAGAAATGGAATCATTGTGCAACTAGGAATCCCTTGTGACTTGGCCGAGTTGCAGCCCCAGAGCCATCCTCAGGACTAGAAGTAGGGCGGCAGAGCCCCCAGCCTGCCCCTGGATCCCAGGAACCCCACACTGACAGGCCTGAGGCCCCTCTTCCCAGCACTCCCCTCTAGCCTCCTAGGCCAGGGAGGGCTGCCGTAATTGGGATTGGGAGTATCTGGTCACCCCGGCAACCAAGGGTGACATGGGACAGCCTTACGGGCTCCACTGTGCCAGCCTGAACAGATGGGGACAGCCTGAGAGATGTAAATAAAATGTTCTCATCGCGAAGGGCAGAGCAGCCGCAAAGGACCTGAGAGCCCCCAACCAACCTGTAGTCTGGTGACTTGTCTGTCAGCACGCCTGTGTGTATGCGTGTGCGCATGCTTCTACTTCTATTGTTCAAACTAGCACAGATGCTGGAAAGAATGAAAAATGCCTCTCCCCTCCCCAGCCTCTTCTCAGGGGAGGCCAGCCTTGAGTTCTGTCCGAGGGAGGGTCATCTCTGGGCTGGGAGATGCGGAATTCCACACCTTCTTGCCTCCTTGCTCTTGGGCAGACAGGATGCCTGGAAGGGGGCCATGGAGCTTGAGCAGATCACTGGCCTTGGAGCCTCGTGGCTCTCATGACGAAACTGGTCCTGTGACCACTGGCAAGTCACAGGCTCTCTTGGAAGTCTCCATTTCCCTAACTAAATAATGGAAAATTAAATGCTCCCCACAGTGCAATCCGGCTCTCATGTCCCTGAATCTGATTCTCACTGTCCCACCCTGATTACATCTTGGGCATGTCACCACTGCCACCACAAGTTTGAGGTCTAGAAGTTTTGCCTCATTTCTTGGCACTCTGGGGTCTTGCCTCAGTTGGGCAAAGGGTTGGCCCTTTGTCACAATCCCAGGGACCCCATGCATTTTTCCTACCCCTTTTACCACAGCCTGTGTCAGCCAGCTTCCTGTGCCTTAAGGGAACCCTTTGGGATTGCAAGGTGGGGATGATTGGTACAGTCAGGGCTTTGGGAGAAGAACAAGCTAGGACAGACCTTGGGTGCTCCTCCCTACCCCAAGAATCTTCCTCCTCCTCCTCCTTCTGACAGAGCCCACACCCTACCCCCACCCTGATTCCATCCTGGAAGCTCTTTCCAGTAATGTGCCGCCTACTATGGGCAAGGTGCCAAGAGCAACTAGATCCAGAACTACCCCTGCAGCTTGGGCCCAGCCTGCTCTGGCCCAGAGCTCTTGCTGCTCCCTGGGAGGCTGGGCCAAACAGAAGCCTGGGGCCAGGAATGTGGCTCCAGCCTTGGTACCCGGGCTGCTGCTGAAGTAGAAGAAAATGTGCTGGTCCCTCATCAGGAGGCCTGGGACCTTGTCCTGGGTGGCCTGGCAGGGTACCTCCTGCCTCCTCTTACAGCTCCAGTTTCTCATCTGTCCCCTAGGAAAGCCAGCTGTCTGTTCACCTGTGATAGAGGTCCCATGGTCCAGAAAACCATGGCCATCCCAGGAGCTCCTCATGGGAGTTCTTAGCTTGAGCTGCATCACTGTCTCCTGTGCTCAGCACAGTCTGGCTTGGGAAAATTCTGGCACTTGACCAAAAGGCTAAGTAGCTCCCTGCTGCAGGTTTGCAACACTTAAGCTAGAGTGAAGCTCCTCCCTTAGACTCAAGGGATGCCACCTCGCCTTGCAGAGCCAGGGGTGCCTTCTGCAAAATGGGGACAAATCCTGCCCCCCAGGGCTGTTGAGAGGACTGAATGAGATGGCCTGTCCCAAACTTCCAGCCCAGGGCTGACTCATGGGACACCTTCAGGGACAATGAACATCTTTATGCTATTCCTCTCAACTTGCTTCATATACCTTGCCCTGCCCCATGAAGGACCTGTCTCCAGGTCTCTGGCCTTTCATGAGCCAGGAAAGCTCTGTGAATTGGAACAATGGCACAGAGAAGGGCAGGCCTGTTTCAAGCCTTCCCTGCTGGGTGGAGATGGAAGCTGTCATATTCCTGCCCTGGGCTATCTCTTTAGACTTCGCCTTCTCCTAAGGCAGCTATTGGTGCTAACTCCAGGGCAGGGCCTGGGACACTTGAGGAAGGTCAGTGGGCTGGAGGTGAACTTCTAGCTTTGGCAAGCTGCTTTCTGGTGCATGCCTGCAAGAACTCTACTCCCCTAAACCCTTGTGTTAGTCAGCTTTCCTGTAATGAAATACCTGAGATAATCAACTTTCTGAGAATGTTTTTATTTTGCCTCAGTTTTGGAGATTTTAGTCCAAGATTGATGGGCCCTGTTGTTTGGGCCTGCGGTGAGCAGCATGTCATGGTAGGATCACATGTAATCCACTTAGTAAAACCACTTAGATCATGAGCCAGGGAGCAAAGAGAACAAGGAGGGGACCCCTTCAAGGGCACACCCCCAGTGACCTAAAAACTGTCTACTAGGCCCTACTTCTTACAGGTTCCACCACCTCCTGATAGCACCACCCTGGGGACCAACCATTTAAAACATAGGCCTTTGGGACCCTTCAAGATCCAAACTATAGCAACCCCCATGCCCTCCTGTCCAGGGCAGCACGGGTCTCTAAAGGGTAGGGTGCTATGGTCCTGTCTGCATTGCTTCTGCCTTGTTGTCTGGCTTCAGTCGGTGCTAGCGAGAGAGGAACCTGGGTGATGACCTTGAAGGTCATGAGAGAGGGAGGTGCCAGAGAAGGACTCCTGCCCTGCCCCGGACACACAGGGTGGTCAGGGAACACTTTCTAGAAGAGGAAACAGAAGCATGTGGTGCCAGCCACACAGTGGGCGTGGAGGGACAGGATTGGTGTCTAGAGAGAGGATGTAGACAAGGTAAAGCTCTGCAGGCAAAAGACAATGTGACTTATTTGGGGCAATTGAAGGAATTTGGCAAGGCTGAAACATTAGAGTGGATGATGGGGAGAATGGAGCATGAGGCAAGACCAGATGACAGAGGCATGCTGAAAGTTTGAGCTTTATCCCATACAGCAAGAGAGATTTGGACCAATATGACATAGCCCTTGTAGTGTGCCAGCCAGCCGAATGCTGTGTATTTCTGGTGGACTATACAGACTTGAGGATTCTGCAGTGGAAGAGGTGGCTTTTGGTCAGGTCTGTTTCAAAATCAGGCAAATGCACGAGGTGGCTTTGAAGTCCCCTTCCAGCCCAGGATAGAGATGTGCTTTTTTTTTTCTCTCTCTGCTTATTTTAAGTATCTCTTGGGGGTTTGGCACCATGCTGGGGGTCTGGGCCAGGATAGCATGCAGAGCCGGAGCCTTGACTTCTTGCTGTGCTAGCATTACCCAGGCTGTGCCTAAGGGTAGGAGAGGAGTAGTGTGGGGAGGAATGTCCCTCCTCCTTCGCAAAGGTCTCAGGGTAATGAGAACAGAGGCCTGGCCAGACAGGTTGTTGGGAATCACGTGGGTATGTTCTAGCATGGTGCATTTTCAGATCCGCAGATAGCTGTTGAGCACTTACGGTGTCCTCAGCCCTGGGCATATAATGATGAGCATGTGAAATCTGCCCGCACAGAGCTTACTGGCTAGGGAGAGGAGGGGAGAGAGCTTCTCCCTGAGGAAAGAACTTATTCTCTTGACCCTCGGTGCTAGGGTACCTAACATGCAGCTGAATGCCCAGGTCTTCTCCACCCACCTCCCCATCAAGAAACAAAACAAATAAAACCAAAGAACTCCTAGAGAACTTGGGCTCTGTGGCCAAACCTGGCATCGATAGACGCTTGGCTTTGGAGCACCAGGGTGGGCCACAGTGGAGAGTGGTGTGTGGCTGCTGGCCAGCACCGCTTGGGGAAAATGGCTGGTGGGTGTCAGGCAGAGGGGCACATGGATGCCTTGGTGAGGAGGAAGCCTAGGAGAGCTTGACTTTCAGAACTATAGAGTTTGATGGGAGCTGGCAGTCAGACCTGGATTCCCTCTGGGTACTGCTACTAATCTGCTGTGTGACTTTAGGCAAGTCTCTTCACCTTTCTGAGCCTCAGTTGCCATATCTTTGGAGTGGGTGGGATTGGGCTAGAAGCAGGGCAGCAAATAGATTTTGTCTCCCGTGCTGAAATTGACTGATGGCTGTTGACTTCTTGGATCCATGTCTGGAGCAGCTACCTGGCCTCTGCAGGAAAGCATGCTGTGGTTGTGTACAGACGTCTGCTGCCTGCAAATGTGGGATTGGAGGACACTGCATGTGCTCTGCAGGTTTGCAGACCCCAGGCCTTATTGTCCCCAAGTTCCTTCCCGCACTGCTATTTTTTGATTCTTCTGCCTATCTTCTATCTGTGCCACTTCCCTACCATCTATTGTGTGCTTTCGGCTTAAACACCTGTATGGCAGAGAACTCACTACCTTCCCTCAGACAGAGTCATCACATTGTTATTCTTTGTGTGAAGCTCAAGTCGGCCTCCCCAAACTTGTGCCTGGAAAGATGCCTTGGGCATCTCAGGCATAGGTTATAGCCTTAGGTACTTGGCAGCTCAGCAATTGGTTTGTAATTTCTGCCTTCAAAAGGTATACAGAGCTGCTGCTTTTGAATATTTTATTTATTTATTTATTTTTATTTATTTTTGTGGTACTTAGGGGTTGAACGCAGGGCCTTGCACATACTTTGCAAGCTCTCTACCACTGGGCTGCACCACCAGCCCATTTTTTATTCTTTATTTTGAGTCAGGGTTTTGCTAAGTTACACAGGCTGTCTCTGGCCTTCAACCTGCAATCCTTCTGCCTCCACCTCCAGTGTTGCCATTCACCCGGGATGCACCACTGGCCCCAGCTTCCTCATTTTTGATTTTTGGTGTGTGTGTGTGTGTGTGTGTGTGTGTGTGTGTGTGTGTGTGTGTGTGTGTTTATTTTTGTGGTGCTGGAGATTGAACCCAGGCCCTTGCACATGCTAGGCAAGCGCTCTACTACTGAGCTATACCCTCAGCCCTCATACTTTCTGATATTTTATGAAAGTACAAGAGACAACCTGTGTATGTCCTTTGAAAAAACACTTTAAAAACATCGTTGTTTATTTTGTTCCACAACCCTATGAAGCTGGTATTATCCCTTCCCTTTACAGGCAAGGAAACCGAGGCTCACAGTTAACAGAACGACCTTCTGAGACCAAGCCTGTGCACCTCTCGCCAGCTGCTCTCCTGGTCCCCAGTCCTGTCCCCAATCTTCTGTTCTCCTGACTCCCCCAAAAGCCTATGGCCTCCCGTTCTCTCGCTCTCCGCAGGTTTCCATGTGATCCCCACCATCTCCAGCATCGTCCCGGAGAGCTGCCTGCTGATCGTGGTGGGGCTGCTGGTGGGGGGCCTGATCAAGGGCGTGGGCGAGACGCCCCCCTTCCTACAGTCAGACGTCTTCTTCCTCTTCCTGCTGCCGCCCATCATCCTGGATGCGGGCTATTTCCTGCCACTGAGGCAGTTCACGGAGAACCTGGGCACCATCCTGATCTTCGCCGTGGTGGGCACGCTGTGGAATGCCTTCTTCCTGGGTGGCCTCATGTACGCCGTGTGCCTGGTGGGCGGTGAGCAGATCAACAACATTGGCCTGCTGGACACCTTGCTCTTTGGCAGCATCATCTCAGCCGTGGACCCAGTGGCCGTGCTGGCTGTCTTCGAGGAGATCCACATCAATGAGCTGCTGCACATCCTGGTCTTTGGGGAGTCCCTGCTCAATGACGCCGTCACTGTGGTGAGGGACCAGGGCCTGTGTCCACACATACAAGAGGCGCAGCCCCCCCCTCCTCTGCCTGCTGATAACAGTAATAAAAGCAGCTACCAGCCCTTCCTGTTTGCTCTGCGCCATGTACTGTGCTGAGCCCTGTAACATCGGTTCTCTCATTTAATCCCTAGGCAGCCCAAGGAGAGACTTTGTTCTCATTCCACAGGGCAAGAAACAGGCTCAAAGATGTTAGACAACTTGCTAGAATGTGATAGAACCAAGATCTGAACCAGTGTGATAGAATAATTTGTGCTTGAACCACATCTGTCTCACTCCAGGGCCTGAACCTTACGAGGTCCTATGCTCCCTCCTCAACTTGCATTTTGATGAGATCTTGGCCAAAATGCTTATCTTCCTCATGCCTCAGTTTCCTCTTTATAGCCATTTCATCTCTGAGGGACTTTTTAGCTCTCAGGTCAGCTGTGTCTTAAGTTAGAATTAGTATGTGCAGAGTTTGGGGTCAGAGATTATAGAAAAGGGCTTTATTCCCCAAACCTCTAGAAGGTAGTAAGTGAAATGGGTTGGCCTGGATTGACTACTTGCTTTGTGACCTTAAGCAAGTGACCCTGCCTGTTTGGGCTTCACTTTTGACAGCTGCAAAGTGGTGGAGAATTAGTGCTTTCGTCTCAGAGCCTAGAGAGGGCAGGCACCCCGTGTGGAGCAGGGTCTGCACGAGGTAGCACTGTATATGCCTGCCGGAAACTGCTGCGCATGTGCACGTTCATAAAGTCTCCCTCATGAGCTGGACTCCTCAAAGAGTAGCTGCACACACAGAAAAACTCAGAATGGGTGTGCATGCCCAGTCCCTGGTCATACACACACTTCCTGATCATCTCAGGCCCCTCAAGTCACAACAATGCAGTCTCTCTGAATGCAGTCTCTCTGGCATTCAGTGGCCATAGCCACAACTTCCTCTTGCTCTCTGGCTACCTGCTGGCTCCTCACGGGGCTGAGCAGGCAGGCCTCCATCCTGGTCTCTTCTGGCAGCACCAGCCTTGCCCAGGGTTGCCCCAGGAGCCTCAGTTTCCTCACCTGTGTGACACAGGGCTTGAAGTACCCAACTCCTCATCCTCCTGGCATTCCTACAGGAGTTTTGCTCATTAAAGCCTGTGAAGCTAGTGGGTGCCAAAAGCAAACCCTCCCCAGTCAGTTGTGGGGGTGATTTCAGATTGACACCACTGGGAGCAGAGGGTTTGCTTGTGTCACTTAGGACTCATGGCCATGTCTCCTGAATGTGGCAGTTGTGGTGGTGATTGCTGGTGTCTGAGTGCTCCCTGTCTGGTTCCGTATTACCTCAGTTCAGGTGCACAGTAACTTCATGATGTTGGTATTGTGTTATCCCAGGTTTCTCCCAGATGAAGAAACTGAGTCACTGAGAGGGTATGTTAGCTGATGAACAGTGTAGCCAGGGTTCAAATCTACACATTCTTGTCCACAGCTCAAACAGATCTTTGCCACCCTGCCTCTCTGTAGTGCCACTGGCACAGTGCCAGGCCAGAAAGGAAGACCTGGTCTCTGGGCCTGCTCCCATGGTCCATGTGGCTGACCGTGAGGACCCTTGAGTCCTCCAGGCCAGGTGTGAGTTTAGGTAGCCCAGGGCTCAGTACACCTGCTAAGGAGGTTGTCTGCTGCTGGTGCCCCACTGTGTCTGCCAGACAGCTATGGTCCAGGCAGCACCAGGTCCAGGCAACACTGTGCCCAGCATCTGCCCTTTCTGCTAGGCCCAAATTGGGCTTTTTCTAGCTCTGAGCACAGGTGGGAGTGCCCCATTTCCTAGACAATAAAGCTGTCTCTTGTTAGCCTGGTATCAAGTCTATGCCTTGTCACCCACCTTGTCCCTTACCCTTCCCTCTAGGCATTGCTTAGGTACTGAGGGCCTTGATGGATTCCCCCTAATGGATGCTCAGGCCCTCCCTCTGCTCCTGCTCAGCCTGGAAACTCCCTCACTGATTCCTGGCAATGTTGACTAGGGCTGAACTCAAGTAGGCTCTGTGGCAGGCACCACACCCTTGGGAGAGTAGAACCAGGAAGCTGAGCCTTCTAGGGAGGCCTCAGCCCACAGCCATCAGGGAGTAAGTTCTGGGCCTTGTCCTGCTCCTCTGCTGGGGCCCCTCTGTCATGTTGCTTCCCCTCTCTGAGCCTTAGTTTAGCAAGGAAATAGGCATCCTTGACACCCTCACCTCACAAGGTTGTTGAGTGTTGCCTAGAATAAAGATTGTTCAAAGGACTTCACAGTATCTGGCAGTAGTGTTACAGAGATTATCTGTTTCCTAGTACTGAAGATGAACAGCCTTAGAAAGCGTCCAGATCCACAGCATCTGAACATGGCCATTCATCGCAGCCACTTGGAGAGCTTGTTAAACAGAGATATCTCAGCCCCACCCAAAGGTCCTCATTGGGTATGGCCTGGCCACATATATTCTCAGAAGTTAATCCTGCTGTAGTTCATTGTCTGAACTTCCCTGCTTTGTGCAGAGGGAGAGACCGAAATCCAGAGTAGAGGATGACTTGTGTAAGGTTCAGACAGTGTGAGAGGCAGGTCTGATAGTACCAGTAATGCTAATGCCACATGGGGCACGGTGCTAAGTACTTTAGCTTTATTAACATGGTCCTCACGACAGTCCTGTAATGTGGGAACTCTTTTCACACCCATTTTATGGATGAGAAAACTGAGGCACAGGGAGATCGAGTAGTTGGCTGTATGTACACAGCTAGGGAGTGGCAAGGCCAGGATTCCAGCCCAGGCCATCTGGCTTCAGGGTTTGTACTCATAGCCACCATGGGGTGTTGCAGGCCTAGTTGAGTTCCTCCAGCCCATGGCCCAGGCCATGGTTCTGAGCACTTGCTTGGCATTAGGGTTTCTTTGCTACCACATGGCCTATTCTTGTGGCCGTGGTCCATGGAGGGTACGGGATCACCCTGGATGGACTCCAGGGAGCCCTGGGGCCAGGGCCCCGTCCTCCCACCCACCAGCCTGCACACCCTTCCTAGGTCCTGTATCACCTCTTTGAGGAGTTCGCCAGCTATGACCATGTGGGCATCGTGGACATCGTCCTCGGCTTCCTGAGCTTCTTCGTAGTGGCCCTGGGCGGGGTGTTTGTGGGCGTTGTCTACGGGGTCTTCGCAGCCTTCACCTCCAGGTTCACCTCCCACATCCGCGTTATCGAGCCGCTCTTCGTCTTCCTCTACAGCTACATGGCCTACCTGTCGGCTGAGCTCTTCCACCTGTCGGGCATCATGGCGTAAGTCTGGGCTCAGCAGGTGGTGGGCTTGATTGGGAAGAATGCTAGCATAGAGTCCCCAGGCTTGTGGGGTCACCAAGGAGTCCCCAGGACCCAGGCTCCAGCTCTAGGCATGAAGCTCCAGGGTCCAGACCTGTATGAGAGTCACTTAAATAACCAAAGTCATCTCAGGCTTCCTAGAAGGGCACTTTCACTGGACTTTATGGGGTTCAGGACCCTAAAAGGGCCTTCCTAGCTGGGAGCAGAGAAGGCAAGAGACCTCTGTTGGAGCTAACGCAGGGCACAGGAGGAAGAACCCGGGGCTGCCCCCAGCAGCGCTGAGCTTGAAGTCCCAAAAAGTCTCAGCCTTGCCTCTTTCTCCCTCCCTTTGTATCAAAGGGAGTGCCATGGTTGAAGCTGATGCAAACTCATATGCGATCTTCCCCTCCGCTGTCCTAGGAAGGGAAAACTTAGGTGTCTCATCAGGCATCAAGTCTTGGAGGTCTTGAGGCCTCTTCCAGGTGTCGACCTGGGAGCTGGGCTGTGACAGATGAGAGGCAGAGAGTTCCCAGTGAGAACAGAAGAAGGGTAGAGGCTGAGCTGAACTGGTGGATTCTGGGGCTAGGGGGAAGCTTGGCCAGCAGGGTCAAAGCCCTGTGTGGGTCCAGGCCAGTGGGACTCAGGCTGCTGCTTAGAACAAGACTGTCTTGGGGATTCCTGTGCATCAAGGGTTGCCATTGTATCTGGAGGGAATAAACTCGAGAGCCCACAGAGTATGTCATTGACTCTTTTTGGGCAGAGGCCTTGGGGAGAAGGCACAAGCTCTGGAGTTGGACAGACCTTAGTGTGTGTCTTAGTAGTGCCTCTCACTCCAGTATGAAAGTGGGTAGGTGATTTTTTATTTCTCCAAAAGTCAGATCTCGCATCTGAAAAGTGCAAGCGTGTGCTGGATCCTGTGGCCTTGGTACCAGGATCAAATGAGAACATGTGTGCAAAGCATTCAACAGGTGCCTGGCCCCTAGGAGTTGCTCAGGAAACAGGCATCTGCTCATCTAGGTGCGGTCAGCCCTGGCAGCAGGGCACCTCCACTCTGAACTCTACTCTCCCCTGGCCCCCAGACTCATCGCCTCAGGAGTGGTGATGCGCCCCTATGTGGAGGCCAACATCTCCCACAAGTCCCATACCACCATCAAATATTTCCTGAAGATGTGGAGCAGTGTCAGCGAGACGCTCATCTTCATCTTCCTTGGCGTCTCCACCGTGGCAGGCTCACACCACTGGAACTGGACGTTCGTCATCAGCACCCTGCTCTTCTGCCTCATTGCACGAGTGCTGGGTGAGGGCCCGGCCCAGGCCAGGGGAGGGGTGGGGGGGGCACGTCATGTGGAGGGGCCAGGTTGTAGGGTGGCTGTGTGGTACAGAGTACATGGGGCTGGGTGGCTGTGTGTGTAGGTGGGTGTGGGTGTGCTCAGAGAGGCTGGGCTGAGGGGCACGTGTGCAGTGGTTTGTGTGTGTCTCTGCTGCAGTGTGAGGAGGCCTGGGCTGTGGTGTGTGTGGTGCAGGGTGTGGAGGGCCCCTGGGTAGCTCCTGGCTGCTCCCATTCCTCCTCTGTAACACTGACACCGTGATGGGCCATGACAGGAGAAAAGCTGGTGCTCATGATGAGCCGGTGATCCCTGGGGTCAGTGTTAGTGTACATCAGAGAGAAGGGGCTTTCCAGGCTCTCTGCTCCTGAGCCTGTTGGTTTTCTGAGGCAGAATCCAGGCCCACAAAACCTAGACTCTGAGCTGAATGTTACATTGTTATCATGACAGGGATGCTTTAAGCAGTTGCAAAGCTGCCTGCAGCTCCCCCAAACCTTTCCCGCCAGACTAGGGCCACCTCTGCAGACCTCGCCTCACATCCTTGGGTTCCACCCCCATGTGCCACATGTGCCTCACCACTGTGGTGAGGTGTCTTCCCTTCTCTGGCTCTCACTTCTGTCTGGGGTCTCCAAGCCTAGCTGGGTGTAATGTTTACTTGGGGCACATTTTAAAATCCTGTTCTTCCTGATCCTCCTCCTCCGAGGATTCTGGTTCAATGCATGGAAGTTAGAGCCAAACTGCATTTTGAAATTATGCTTTATTATGGAGTTTCAAATACGTAGGAAAATAGAGGGGATGGGATAACGATGCCCCATGTGCTATCTCATTTAACAAGTAGCAGCTTGTGACCACTTGGTGCATCTTTTCTCATTCCCTTTCCTGACCTCTGGCCCCTAGAGGCCTCTGTGATGTCTCCAAAACACAGCCAGCATGGGGAACCCCATTAAGGAGCCACCCAGCTCTTGGATTGAGGGATCTGCCTCCTCCTGGGCTGAGGGACCCAGGAAATGAAAGAACTGGGTGGGCTTAGTGGTGGGGGCTTCCTGAATACACGGGGAAGTCCCTGATACAGAAGCCAGGAGGTGCTGAGGACAGCCTGCTCCCTCCCTGGCAGGCGTGCTGGGCCTAACCTGGTTCATCAACAAATTCCGAATCGTGAAACTGACCCCCAAGGACCAGTTCATCATCGCCTATGGGGGCCTGCGAGGGGCCATTGCCTTCTCCCTGGGCTACCTCCTAGACAAGAAGCACTTCCCCATGTGTGACCTGTTTCTCACTGCCATCATCACTGTCATCTTCTTCACGGTCTTTGTGCAGGTACTGGGCCCAGGTGGGGTGGGCCTCTGCCTGACTCTGTTTCCATGGAAAAAGGCAAATGTGTAGGGGGAAGTGGGTTCTAGTTCCAGCTCTACCACTAATTTACTGCATGATCTTGGGCAAGCCAGCTCCCTTTTGGGCCTTAGTTTCCTCATGTGTAAAGTGACAATTATGATAACAAGACATTGTAAAGTGAGTGATCAGAATGTAAAGTAGCCGGAGTGCTGCCCAAATTTAGGATCCATTTACAAGGCATGTGTAGTCAGTACGCCCAAGATCTGACTCTGTGCCTGACTCATCGTAGGGTTTCTGTGAGTTGATATCTTGGGATCTCATTTTCTGCATCCATAAAATGGGATTAACAGCACAGCATGGGCAACTGAATAGATCTCAGAGAGGCAGCTGGAGGCCTGGAGTCAGCCTTAACTCTGCCACCATCTCTATGACTCTGGGAAAGACCCTCTGCAAATCAGTTCCCCATTTGTGAAGTGAGGGGATTGGACTAGATGATCCCTAAGAATCCCCCTAGCCTGCTGGTCAGTGATGTCCATGCTTTTACATAATCCAAAACTTAGCTGAGAGCTCCCCCCGCCCCAAGGAAGCCCAGCCTGTGGCGATGCATGTTGCTCTCCTCTACATGTGTGTGACCTTGGGCAGATGAGACACCCTCTGCCTAGGCTTCCATTTCTTTCCCATCTTTCTGTCTTTGTTGAGCACTACTCCTTGCAAAGCCGCTTCGTGGGATACACCTTTGCCTTTTTTTATTTTTTTATTTTTTTGGTAGTACTAGGGAGCTGAACCGAGGGCCTTGCTCCAACTTTACAAGTGCTCTACCATTGAGCATGCTCAACCCATTTTTTATTTTTTATTTTGAATCAGGATCTTGCTAAGTTACCCAGACTGCCTCTGGCCTTGAACTTGTGATTCTCTTGCCTCCTCTTTTGGTGTTGCTGGGATTACAGGCATGTGCCACCATGCTTGGCCATCTCTGCCTCTCATGAGAAAAAAATACAAGGGAAACTTCAGGAGCCAGGCTTTTATTTTCTGTCCTCTAAAAACAACAAGAGCCAGGTGCCTTGGCACACACCTGTAATCCCAGCAACTTGGGAGGCTGAGGCAGGAGGATCAAAGCCAGAGGCAGCCTACACAATTTAGCAAGACCCTGTCTGAAAATAAAAAATAAGAAAGAGGTGTGGCTCATGAGTACAGTACTTGCCAAGCATTTGTGAGGCCCTAGGTTCAATCCCCGCAGTATGGAAGGAAAGAAGGGAGGAGGGACAGAAGGGAGGAAAGAGGGGTTATCTCCTGTCTCTTTTGTTCTCTTACCCTACTTCCATTCTCAAAAAGATTGTTTCATCTCTCTTTTTCTTTTTTCTTTTTTCTTTTTTTTTTTTTGTGGTGGTACTAGGGGTTGAACCCCGGGCCTCATGCCTGCATGCTTTGCAAGTGCTGGACCACTGAGCTGCGTCCCCAGCCCATTTTTTTCTTACTTTTTGAGACAGGGTCTCTCTAAGTTACGCAGACTTCCTCTGGTCTCGAACTTGTGATCCTCCAAACTTGTGATCCTCCGACCTCCGCCTCCCCAGCCACAGGTGGCTGCCACCTCGCCCCACAAGATTGTTTCATCTTGATTTACATTTGTATATAACAATGGTTTTCCAAGCGCACTTGTATTGAAGGCAGCATTGGGATGAGGAGCCCACTCTGGAACCAGCCTGCTTGGATTTGACTGTTAGTTCTACCACTTCTGTGTAACCTTAGGAAGTTGCTAACCCTCTCTGAGACTCAGTTTCCCCATCTGTAAACTGGAAATGGGGCTGGGTTTTAGCTCAGTTAGTAGGGTGCTCTTCTGCACTCTCTGAGGCCTGGGTTTGATCCCCAGCACTGCAAAAATGGGAGAAGGACCTGGCAATCCACTCCCAAAACAATCATGAAAAACAATCAGCTATCAAAAACCCTATGAGCAGCAGAGAAGTACTGACATAGTGCCAGGCATGGTACAGTATCAGGGAGTTCTGTTCTGTTGTACGTAGAATCACTATGAGTCGGACCCGACTCAACTGCACCTAACAACAACAAAATGGGTTGTTGTAGATACTGAGCTAACATTAGTGAAACACTTACATCCTGGTCTATCACATGGCAAATGTGCTGTTAAATTAGCTGCTGCTGTTATTTGTCCATCTTCCTGGCAGCCTGTGAGGGAGGTAGAGCAGAAATGGCTTGCCCTGTCTTTGCTGCCTGACTCTTTGGGGCTGCAGAGTGAGTATGTGGTGGAATCCATGCTTGAACCCAGGCCCTGGCTAGATGACCAATGTGAGGCTTGTTTGGCTGGTTGCCTGTCAGACCTCTGGCTGTGTCCCGGGAAGAAGCTAGCCTTAAGCACCCACCTTTATCTAAGTGCTGGGATGGAGGCAGGGAGTTCTGACAGCCTTCTGTGTGGGCGATTGAGGACCTCAGGGCAGAGAGCGTGGCCTCAGGGGCCCTTGAGGAGGAGGGAGGCTCCTTGGCTTCCCTGCCAGGGTAGCAGAACAACACTCACCTGTCCCCCCAGGGCATGACCATTCGGCCTCTGGTAGACCTGTTGGCTGTGAAGAAAAAGCAAGAAACAAAGCGCTCCATCAACGAGGAGATCCACACACAGGTACTGGAAGCTGGGGCTGGGCTCTCAGTTGCAGGAGGTGGCTTGGGAGCCAGGGAGAAGCTAGGCCTCACATCTCTGCCATCCGTCAGCCCCTCCTCCCTTATGCCAGTGCTGGGCAGTACCACAGCCCATTGCAGCTGCCTTCCAGGGTCTAGCTGATGGGAAGGTAGGGTGTGAGCATCTAGAAGTACAATGGGTGTTATGCCATCCTTGCCTCTACTTGGAACCTGCTCCAGGAGTTGGGTTCAAAGAAGGGGGCTCAGCTGGCTCCAGGAGAAAGGGTTGAGATACCCCATCAGTCCCCTGGGCTTCAGCATGAGTGAGAGGCAGGTGCCACCTCCAGCTACTCCTGGAAGTACAGTGCCAGGCTGAGCAGAGCACACCGGGGGCGGAAGGTGGGAGCCTCTTCAGAGGTCTAGGCAGGGGAGGAGTCTGACAGTGAGGCTTGACCTGGCCCTGGGCCCATTTCAGTTCCTGGACCACCTTCTGACAGGCATCGAGGACATCTGTGGCCACTACGGCCACCACCACTGGAAAGACAAGTAGGTGGCAGGCCTGGTGGGCAAGGGAGTGGGAAGGTAAGGGTCTTGGGAGACTGGGCAGCTGGCTCCATCTGTCCACCTCCTCCTCCCACCAGGATCAACCGGTTTAATAAGAAGTATGTGAAGAAGTGCCTGATTGCCGGTGAGCGCTCCAAGGAGCCCCAACTCATCGCCTTCTACCACAAGATGGAGATGAAGCAGGCCATTGAGCTGGTGGAAAGTGGAGGCATGGGCAAGATCCCCTCTGCCGTCTCTACTGTTTCCATGCAGTGAGTGCATGGGCTGTTTGGGCAGCGTCTACACCCCCATGCCAGCTCCTCAACCCTAGCCAGGGGTGGTCCCCTGGGGGGCGCTATTGTCCAGTCAGGGCAGGTGTGAGATCTTCAGGGCCACATTGAGGACATGAGTCTTCGGCCACCTACCCAGCATGGCATCCTCTGGCCCAGCCCAGCAGGCTCCAGGGTCACAAGATGGAGTCCTAACCCATGCCCTGTTGTCCCAGAAACATCCACCCCAAGTCCTTCGGCGCTGAGCGCATCCTGCCAGCACTGTCCAAAGACAAGGAGGAGGAGATCCGCAAAATCCTGAGGAACAACCTGCAGAAGACCAGGCAGCGGGTGAGGGCCTGCCCCAGCCCGGCCCCCTAGTGGAGCAGCCCCCTGGCCCAGCCCTGCTGCCCCCCGCACATGCCTTCAGCACCCGTCCTGGAGCCATTATCCACTTCACCCCACACAGGTGGCCAGAGCCTCCTTGGCCCTGGGGCCTGCCCTGCCCTGACAGCCATTTCCTCCATAGCTTCGGTCCTATAATAGACACACCCTGGTGGCTGACCCCTACGAGGAAGCCTGGAACCAGATGCTGCTCCGGAGGCAGAAGGCCCGCCAGCTGGAGCAGAAGGTGTGTGCCAGGCTGCAACGGCCTTGCCTTTCTTGGGGAATTTTGGGCCTTCTTCCTATACCCACACCCTGGGCTGCCCCAGGGCCCTCTGAGGACACGTGCGCATTCTAGAAACAGGAGTTCGAAGGGTCTCAGTGGTGGTGAGGGTTTGGGGTTTGTCCCAGGGGAGTGACATGAGGAGGGATGGGCATGGTTCAGATTGGGGCCGAGAGAGGGGAGAGGAGAGGTTGGAACTAACAAGACTTGGATCACCAGTTTCAGGTGGGGCCAAGAAAGAGGAAAAGGAATCAGGAGTCCAGTCCAGGTTTCTAATTGGGGTGGCTGGGGGTGGCATCTGCCATAAGGGATCCCAAGAAAGGAACAGGGTTTGAGAGAAGGTAAGGACCTAACTCAGTTGCAACCTGTTGGAGCCATGCAGGCCCCAGGGTCCTCCCATGAGGTGGTTTTTTGGTCTGGAACATCAGGGACAGGTGTAGGCTGGAGTCTTGGCTAGAGCCGCATAGTGTTTGCAGCTCCCCAGGGAGATTGCAGAGCTTGCTGAGAGCCTGGGCAGAGCCTCCAGGAACCCAAAAAGTGCCTAGGTGGCTGCCTATCCAGGCACAGGCACAGGCGCAAGCACAGGGAGGGGCTAATGGGAGCTTCTGGCCTTGGTGCTGCCCAGAGAGGCCCCTCCTGTTCAGCTGCCTGTGCTCGCCCTGTCTGCTCTCTCTGTCAGATCACCAATTACCTGACGGTGCCAGTACATAAGCTGGACTCGCCCACCATGTCACGTGCCCGTATCGGCTCAGGTAAGGACCTATAGCGAGAACGTGGAGCTGGGCACTCTGTGCCCCCACTTCCTGAGGCTGAGCGTCTGATGGGGAGGGGCCTCAGAGAGCCAGCGGGGAGAACAGACCTCTCCCATGCTGACCTCACCTTTGTCTAAGCCATGAGCTATGTCCACATCAGGTGGGGTAGGGGATTGGCAGAGGCGGGCAGCATGGCCCGGCTCTCATCCCCGAGCACAGAGTTGCTCCTAGCTGGGCTCACGATGAGGACTGTGACCACAGCTGGAGGCAGAGAAGGCACCTGACATGGAGGCAGGGGTCTCCAGCCCGTAGAGGGGAGCAGGCCTAGGCCCCTGGGTATTCCATGACTCAGAAAGGAGCCCTAGTTCTTAACCTGTGGAGGGACACCCAGGGGAGAACCTGGTCCGAGGAACTTCTAGGAAGGCTCTGGGAGTTGCTGACATGGGCTGAGGGGGCCCTTGAGGTATGGTGCATGCTGGGGAGGGATCAGGTGGAACTCAGCCTATGCCTTGCTCTCGGTCCCCAGACCCACTGGCCTATGAGCCGAAAGCAGACTTGCCTGTCATCACCATCGACCCAGCCTCCCCACAGTCCCCCGAGTCTGTGGACCTGGTGAACGAGGAGCTGAAGGGCAAGGTCTTGGGGCTAAATCGGGATCCAGCAAGGGTGGCTGAAGAGGACGAGAATGAGGACGATGATGGAGTCATTATGATGCGGACCAAGGAGCCCTCTTCCCCAGGCACTGATGATGTCTTCACCCCTGCGCCAAGTGATAGCCCCAGCTCCCAGAGGATGCAGCGCTGCCTCAGTGACCCAGGCCCCCACCCCGAGCCTGGGGAGGGGGAGCCTTTCATCCCAAAGGTGCAGTAGCGCCAGACAGGCGGGCAACGCCCGTCCCACAGACTCTCCCACCAGAGCAGGGGCTAGGGGAGCTGGGGGCTCCCCTCACCATCCTGACCTGGATTGGCCCCGCCCCTCCCCACCGCATGGCAGCTGGGCCCACAGCCCTCACCACAGCACGGCTTCCCCCACCTCCTGGGAAGCATCCCTCCAACCAGGACTGCCTTCCCAATCCACTTGGCGGAACTGCTGGGTGGGCAAGGTAGGCCCTGCCCCTTCTCCAGAGCCAGGCTCTCCTCCTCCCCAATCAGGGCCTCCAGTCTCCCAGGCCGCAAGGCCCCTCTCTCCACTCCAGCCCCTCTCAGTCAGACCAATCTTCTTTTCTAACCAAAGAGCCTCTGGCTCCTCCATGGTCCTTTCCAGGAAAGGAAGGAGCTCAGGCCTCCTGCCCTTAGCCAGGCCCTCCTTTCTCAGGGGAAACCAGGCATGTGGCGGGGGGAGAGATGGGTGACCCATGGCAGTCTTACTCTGCCCCTGCCAGCCCTGGCACCCTGGCCAGTCACCTGAGCCGTTCTTCCTCAGAGGTGCAGGCTGAGGGCATCTCTGAGCTTCTCTCCTTAGAGGTGGGGTGCTTTGGACAGTGAAGTGACTCTGTGACGAGTACCACTGGGCCTTTCTGGGGCTGCTGCCAGGGGAAGGACTGTCCAGGACTCCAGAAAATGCTGCCTTTTTATGTTTTGTTTTATTTGCACTCCATGTACGATTCTGTTTGCACAGAGGCATCCTTGTTTTTAGAGCATTTGAAAACTTCTGGCTGGTCAGAGCTCTGGCCCTCTGACCCCTACCTCCTGCTCCAGAGAATTACCCCTCCTCATTCATGCCTGTCTGTCCCCCACCCTCCCCCAGATGGGTCCTCTGCCTGCTGGGCTCTTAACCTTTGCCCAAGGTTCTGATTTCAGACTTGGCCCCGACCCGTCAGGATTCTCCAACCTCACAGGCACAGGGCCTCCTGGTGCCTTCCTTGCTCTTGGGCCTGACCCCTCACTTCCTCCTGGCCTGTCCCCCTCCCCACACCTCTCCCTCATGTGCACACCCAGCTTGCTATAGAGCCCAGCCCTGGGAAGAAGGCTTCCCCCCCCCCACCGAGGGTCTTGCACCCTGACCAGGCTGTTGGGGTGGGCTGAGACCCAGGCTCCTAGAGGCCTTTGCTCCCAGGCACACATTCCCCAACCCACTGCCACCATGGCTAGCCACCCAGGCATATGGGTGTCCGTCCTCCCCCAGGATCGTGCAATAGTCAGAGTGTCCCTCTCCTGGGGGACAGGGCCATGGTGCTCGGCCTGTCAGTCTGTCTCCTCTCCATGCAAGTGCTGTTTTGGGCAGGAGTCGCCATGCAAGGTGACATCAACAACCATGTACAAAGCCACCGCAGCTGCTGTCACTCTGCCACCTGTACAGAAGAAACTGAACCTTTTTCATATTCTAATAAATCAGTGTGAGTTTTTGATAGACTCCAGGGCTGCTTCCTGGGAATGGGGGGCTTCAGGAAGGAGGGGTCCTGTGGAACTCAGCTCAAAGGCCAGCACAGAAACACTGAGCCACCATCAGCTGCTGGTGTGGTCATTACCAGGTGACAGGCACCGCGGATATGGCAGTGTCTAGGGCAGGGTGCACCTGCGCTTGGGAGCCTTCAGCCTGGTGCCAAAGAGTGACACTCACCACACAGTCACACAGCTGCGAAGACCCCAATGTATGTATGTGGCATGAATAAAAGGCAAGTGGGAGTTGATGACGAAGACTCTCCTGAGGTTACAAGGTGAAGAAGATCTCAGGGATGTCCAAAATATTGTAATTAGGAACTGTATACACAAATACCCTGGGATCTGAGAAAAGGCCAGAGTGGCTGAGTCGGAGTAACAGTAGGGATGGTAAGAAAGGGACCTTGCAGTCCATGGTTAAGTTTTTGGTCCTTAAACTAAAGGTAGTGGAAAGTCACTGGGGCCTTGTGTTTTCTCATCTGTGAAGCGGGGACAGTAACTGCTGAGTGAGATGTGCTCAGGTGTGCAAGGGGCTCATTCCAGAGGTTGGACCCCTGAGGTGCATTTCCAGGAGCTGACCACCAGGGGGCAGTAGGGCCTTGGCAGTCCCAAGTTCCCTGGGCTGTCCAGGAAAATTCCTTGCCCGACGTGGGACCTGATTTGACTCATGAAGTCTGAAGTGGGCAGTGCTAAAATCATGCCATGCTTTCCCATATTGGTGCCCCAGCAGGAAACAGATGGTGTGCTCAAAAAGGAGTGGGCAAGGGAATAGGAACCCATTAATGGTAAGGCCCAGTGAGGCTCACTGCAGGAAGCCATTATAATTCCTGAGCACAGGGTGTGGTGGTGTGGGTTTGTAATCCCAGCATTTAGAAGATTGAGACAGGAGGATTGGAAGCTGGAGGCTAGCCTGGGCTACACAGCAAGACCCTGTCTAATTTAAAATAACAAAACAAAGCAAAACACCCCAAGAGCTAAAAAGGCAAGAAGAGGGAGCTGTACCTCCCGGAGGGGCTGCCCAGCCAGAGCTATAGCCACAAATGTTGTTGTTGTTAGGTGCCGTGGAGTCGGTATCCGACTCATAGCGACCCTCATAGGGTTTTCAATGGCTGACTGTTTTGGGATTGCCTTGGGAGTGGATTGCCAGGTCCTTCTCCCATTTTTGCGGTGCTGGGAATTGAATTCAGGACCTCAGAGACTGCAGCGCAGCGCTCTACCCACTGAGCTAAATCCCAGCCCATAGCCACAAATAGCAGAACACAAATAGCCGGAAGGGGAGCAGGGGATAAAATTCTGACTTGATGCTGATGGGGCCCCCCTTGGCTGAATCCCATTGAAAGCCAGAGGGGAAGGCGGACTGGATGAGTAAATTTAGAAGGGAACCAGGAGGTCCAAGCAGAGTGATTCCTCTGCCCCTCAGCATCTACTGTTGCTCTTTGGATGAAAAACTCATTGCTGAATGGTTATAGAATTTCCATTTGAGGTAATGAAAGAGTTTTATAATAGATTGTGGTGATGTTGGATAACATTGTTTATGTACTAAATGCGGCCAAATTATTCACTTTCAAGTGGTTTATGTTATGTAAATTTCACCTTTTTTCCCTTCAGTACTAGAGGCTTGAACCCAGGGCCTCAGACATGCTAGGCAAATGCTCCACCACTGAGCTGCACCTTCAGTCCCTAAGTTGTACAGACTGCCTCTGGCCTCAAACTCCTGCCTCAGCCTCCTGAGTCACTGGGATTACAGGCCTTTGTGCCTGGGCCTGGGGTTTAGCTCAGTTGGTAGAGTGTTTGCTTTGCACACTCTGGGATCCTGAGTTCGATCCCCAGCACGGCAAAAAATGAGATAAGGACCTGGTAGCCCACTCCCAAAACAATCAACCATCGAAAACTCTTGGAATAGCAGAGAAGCACTGACAGTAGTGCCAGGTATGACACAGTGCTGGGGAATGTTTCAGCTGTACACAGGGTTACTATGAGTCAGACCTGACTCAATAGCACCCAACAACAACAACAACAAAGCCCCTGTGCCATGATCTTCAACTTTTCTTTAATAGAAGGAAAACAAACTCTTGTCTTTAATAGGAGAAATAAAATCTCATCAATACAATATCCCTGTCTCCCTTCAGTCATGTTCACCTAGAGACTAACTTAAAAAATTGGTCATCACCAAGGCCCTTTAGGACAACAGGGGGCACAAATAACAGGAATTTGCGATGGTCCAACACTTGTAGTTGAACTTGTACATCTCAAGGAGGCCTGAGACAGCACTCACAGCATCCTTCTTTCAGCCCCTTCCACAGGGCAGCACCATGGATGATTGGGGTTTTTATCTGATAGAGTGTCCTAAACCTTTATTCCTATGCAGCTGAGCTCCTGCTCTGATGTTTGCTGGGTTGCCCAGTTTCCCACTGACCATTGTTATTGGACATGGGAGAACTAGGAGGCACCGGTAAATATAGTCTTCCTCCGCCATTAGAACTAACCTTCCTTCTGGTAATCGAAGCTAGTCACTGTATATCTGGTGCAGTTGACCCTTCTCTGCCTTTTGGGTGAGCCACACACAGAGTTCAACACGACCACAGAAGGACCTCCCAACTTAAAGGAACCATATCGGTTCCCTGGAGGAAGTTTTCCTCCTTTGGGCATTAAGGAATCCAGACCCACTGAACACAAAGTTGAGGGGACAAGGCCAAATTTGCTCCAGTAGATAATTTGGAGTAGTAGTGAAAAGAGACACTCCCGTGTCCACCCCTTGGTCCCTGGGCCTATGCATTTTGGCTGTAGAAGAGGTGGAGCCATATCCTGGCAACTTATTTAAAGCCTGCACCTGTCTCCTCCCTGCCCACAAACCAACTTTCCAGCGTGACGCCTCCCATATGCTGCTCCAGGCAGCTGCTCCTGCAGCAGGTCGCGTGGTAAGACCAGTACAGTCCATGGGTGAGACCATTGCCGATGGCCTTCATAAAATGAAGATAAGTAGTGGGATGGCAGAGCAATGCATGAGGCATCTTGTGGAGTCCAGAAATGATAACATTGGCAGAAGCACGGAGGCGGGAAGGTGAGTCCAGATCAGAAGAATGCATTTGGTACCATGAGGTGATTAATGACTGGTCCTTTCACAAAGGATGGATCAAATCCAAAAATTCATATGGAACCACAAAAGACCACGTATAGCCAAAACACTTTTAAGCTGCAAATCTAATGCAGGGGGAATCACAATCCCTGACTTCAAACTTTACTACAAGGCAGTGGTTGCAAAAACAGCTTGGCACTAGCACAAAAATAGGCCCAAAGACATCTGGAACAGAATAGAAGACCCAGATATACCTCAACACACCTATAGCCACCTTATTTTTGACAAAGGAGCAAAGCAAGTAAACTGGAAAAAGGACTGCCTCTTCAACAAATGGTGCTGGGAAACATGGTCATCCACATGCAGAAAAATGAAAGTGGATCTGCATCTCTCAATATACACAAGAGTTAACTCAAAATGGATAAAAGATCTCAACATAAAACCAGAAACTTTAAAACTCATAGAAGGCAAGATAGGCAATACACTCCATCATATAGGCATTGGAAAAGATTTCCTTAA
>VMDO01013140.1:0-59419 GCA_007922755.1 Pedetes capensis | reverse complement strand
AGTCACCAGTGATTATCAGTATGTCTTGATTGCATGTTTGATCTATTTCAGATTGCAGAAGCTGATAAAAGTCTTCCCTTTCTTCATTTGTGGCCTTAGTGGTGGGTGCATAAATTTGAATAATAGTCATATTAACTGGCCTTCCTTGTAGGCGTATGGATATTATTCTATCACTGACAACATTGTATTTCATGACAGACCTTGAAATGTCTTTTTTGATGATGAATGCAACCTCATTTCTCTTTAGTTTATCATTCCCAGCATAGTAGACCATATGACTGTCTGACTCAAAATGGCCTATGCTGGTCCATTTTAGCTCACTGATGCCTAGCATGTCAATGTTTATGCGATCCATTTCTCTTTTAACAATTTCTAATTTGCCTAGATCCATACTATGTACATTCCATGTTCCAATTATTAATGGATGTTTACAATTGTTTCTCCTCATTTTGAGTCGTGTCACATCATCATGTTGAGCACCCTGGGGTTTTACTCCATTTCCTATGGATAGCAAAGAAACACTGTTATTAGTAATATCACACCATAATTAGGTGAGGAAAAAAGCAGCTTTGCTATGTTACAAAGCTGTCATCCCCCTTATGATGAGTTGTGAATTTCATAATCAGTCATTTTTCATGAAGGAAATGTCAATGTATGCTTGTTAACTAGAAAGTATTCCAAACTTAAACAGGAATTCTATTCCAGTGAAGAATTTGGCAATTTCAAATTTTCAAAGCTAGATTACATTTTTAGCTTAGAAAATATGTTCAGATAACATAGCACATTCAGGAATATATTTAAAGAAATGGACTGTCATCATTATATCAAGAAATTCAGAACAATTAGCAAAAAATAAAACCATTGGCATCTACTTAGCATATATTTTACCTCTAACAATTTGCACATAAATACTTAAGTGCAAAATCACTGCTACTTTAATTATTTAATTGATTATACTTAAGGCTTTCCTCCCTTACTAACACCTGGAGTTCTCTGATCTTATGTAAATTTGAGCTGGGAGAGATCCTTGGGATTACATAAATACATGTAATTTTTTCAGGGCTGAGACACTCATAAGAAGGATAAATTTCAAAATCAGGATTTCTGTCTCGTGGCAATTACTAGTCTTCTCAATCTCCCATCATATACATCCTATAATTCTTAATATCCATGAAATAGAGGCCACCATCATTCTATTAAAACTGGCTTCTTTCTCATTTTCTAAACATTTTAATACATGCTCAAACCCTAAAAAATAATTTTAATGTCACCTTTACTTTCTTTTGTCCTGGTAAATTCAGGAATCTCACTATATCTTTATGTTAATGCAGTCTATATATATATGATGGTGTTATGATGATGTTATGCTATAAAATGAATTGAATATTTGTTTATATGCCATTGAGTATTTAAGTGCTTAAAAAAATATCCAAAATAAATTTGTCACCTGCTAAAGTCTACTAGGAAAAAATATTAAACTATTACATAAAGATACATTGTAATAATATTTTTCACACCAACCTAATTAGATAACATTAAAAGGGGGAAAATTAGTATGTGTCTCAAAAAAGCTAAGTAATCATAATAAACACAGTGGGTAGACAAAGAGGTCAGGATTTGAACTCAGAGTTGTCTTGTTCCTTAATCCATTGCCCTGCCCAAGATCATTCCAGGAACAGCATGGTTAACACAATAGTGGCAACCTTCACAATGGGTATGGGAGTTAGAGAACAAATGCCTACTCTTTTTCTGAAAACTTAATTCTGATAAGTCTGCAAGTTTCTCAGGATAGCCTAGTAGAATGGAACCTTTGTTCCTTAGGAAGTAACCATGAAACTATTCCATAAAATTGCCTTTTTGTTCTGTCTTATCTCATCTTCACTAACTCTCACGCCTGTTTCCTTAAATCAATCACCCCTACCAACTACCTGCAACCAGATCCTGGCCTTAGGCTCTGCTTATGGGAAAATGTATACTGATATAACCTTGTATATATTACCATAGCCTTCTGCTTGATATGGAGATTGACCCCAGAAGGATTATATTTTTTAATAATTCATTTAATTTTATAGATTTCTCAACATTATACATTGCAAGAACACCAAATTCTATAGAAGAAATAGATGGCATTGGAAAGGATGTTGCATTGACAGAGTGACAGCATATAAATATCTTAAGTGGCTTTTGAGCAGTGATAATACCTTTTGGCCTCAGTTTCCTCATCTGCAATGATAAAATAGCACAATCAACTACTTCCCTCACAGAACCTAAATTCAACTATTTTACCAAACTAGAATGTTAAAGTAGTAAAGTTCTTCTTTATGGTTGGTCATTGGACCAACCATGGTTCATGTGCTTTGACATGAAAACACTTTACTAATTACTAGACACTTTTTCTAAGAGCTTTTCTTCATCAATCATAGTGTAATTTAGGAATCGCCATTCCTGCTGATATTACTACAAGAATTGTTCTCCATAGCTTTAAAAGAGGAAAAATACTCCAATTAGGTGATATACTTAAGTTAAGCATGAGGAAAATCTAAATTTAGCAGGCAACATGTTTTTCCTGTACAAGACATTTTTGTTCATTATTGAGATGACAACAGAAATAATTAAATGAAACACTCCTTCTATAACCTCTTAACTCTAAGTGCTCTTCCCTTAGGAGCTCAAAACCAGTTCTAATTTGGAATAAAGAGAAAGGGAGTGGGGTAGTCATTAGCCTCAGTGGTTCCTGGGCTCTCTCCCATGTGTCATAAATGAATAGAATGTTCCATGTGACTGGAATGGTTCTTATGCCCAGAAGGCAAGATGATACTGGGATAAATACACTCTTTTACCCACTGCTTCTAAGATAACCATGAAAACTACTTTGACTCATTAAAATGCTATAGATTGATCATCTTTTCCATTTTAAAATTTGGTCTTCTTGTCATGTTATTTGTGTAGCATATTATGATTTTCCCAATGTGAACTAAACTTCTGAAACTTTTCATCTTTGTTGCAGAGTTTTCCTATGTTCCAAATTCATATACCCAACTATATGCCAAACATTTCCACATATGGACTTTAACTCCACAGAAACCTTCAATTGTATAGAAATCACCATTTCTCTTCAAGCCTCTCCTTTCCTTTTCTTATCATTTTTTATTCTTTCCATATTCCCTTTACTGAAAAAAATGACACTATCATCCTTAAATTTTTAAAAACTTCAGAATAATACCTGCATCTTCCTACTCATTATCTGCCTTAATCTTCCTGAGATGGTATAACAAAAATAACATAGATTGGATGGCTTAAAGAATGGGTATTTATTTCTCACACTTCTGGACAATAGTAAATCCCATTTCCAAATGTCAGCCAATTCTTTTCATGGTGAAGTCCCTCTTCTTGGTTTACTGATGCCCACTTTATCCCTACATCCTCAAATAATGGAGAGAAAGAAAGATTTATCCCTCTTCCTCTTCTTACAAAGACACTAATCCACTCATGGGCATCTTGTCCACATGATGTCATCTGAGCGTAATCCAAAGGTCCCCACTTCCAAATATCATCACATTAAGATCTAGAGCTTGAACATAAGACTTAGAGGAGATACAGAATTTTCCTCTATAACATCTGAAACCTGCCCTCTCTCAAAATTCATGTTCTTTTGTGCATAAGACACATTCATTTCATCCCAACATTCTCCAAAATTTTAACTCATTCCAGGACCAACTCAAAAGTCTAAAACCCAAAATCTTAACTAAATGTCATCTAAATCAAATCAAGATAAGAAGTACAAACCACCCTAAAGTGAAAAATCCTCTCTACCTGTGAATATGTGAAACTGGCCAGGTAGCTGTTTTCCAAATCTCTTGGCATTAAACACATTAGCAGCTCCAGAACTGTATCTGTCTGTTGAAACATCTCTATTGGTATTCCATCAATTCCTGGAGCCTTGTGTTTTGCTAATTCCTTCAAGGCAGCTTCCATTCTGTCTTTCAGCACCACTGGTTTCTGTTCATATGCAACTTCTTGAAATGGTTAGTCATCTATCAATTTCATTGGTATTATGACTGTGTATTCCTTCCATCTTCTTTTGATGTTTCCTGTGCCATTTAATATTTTCCCTGTAGAATCCTTCACTATTGCCACTTGAGGCTTGGGTTTTTTTTGTTTGTTTGTTTGTTTCTTCAATTCCTTAAGCTTGAGAAAAATGGAGTGTTTTCTTCTCTTTTGGATTTCTATCTCCAGCTCTTTGCATATGTCATTATAATATTTTATTTTGTCTTATTAAGCTACCCTTTTGGTGCCTTTCAAAATAAGCCAACTACTTTACATCAGGATGATAGGAAAGACGCCTTTGGAACATTTCAGAAATTAGATCCTTCCCATTTCTGGCAAAAGACTATGAAAGAACAAATGCATTTGAAAGACTTTTCCATGAATAGACAGGATACCTTACTAACAAAGTGCAGCCTCAGAAAGTTACTGAGATTTACCCATGATTTGTCTTGCCTTGCTCAGGTGTCCAGGTACTCAGAGGCTACTACAGTCATGGTCCAAGTAGGTCTGGTTACTGTTCTAACCAGCAGCAGACCTGGGCCTCATCCATATAATGCTGGCTCTGTAGGCATGAGAATGCAAGAGTTAATAGGTCATGAAGATTTCCACCTAGATTTCAAAGGAAATCCTGGTAGGCCAGGCAATGTGTGGCAGGGACAGAATCTATGCAGGTAACCTCAAACACAGGATGCATAAAATTGTGAGAGCAAAGGCGAAGATTCATTGGGGACCCAAGGAGGCTGGAGAAACCAAGAACATGGAGCATTTGCTAAAGAGAGCTCCAAGCAACAAACAAAGCCAGCCCAGGAGATAGGCTACATGGACCGCAACTGGAAAAGCAATAAGGGGAGGGCTTCCCACCTCCTTGGGAATTCACGGTCTATCACTACATACTCCAGATGATGTTGAACATGGAGCAATAGGATTTAGTGTTTTCCCTTCAGGATTTCAGTCTTACTTTGGTCCAATCTTTCCTTTCTCTGACCTCATTCTTCCCTTTTGAACTGGGAATGCTTCCTGTGTGCTATGGTACCTTTCAAGTATGTAACTTTCTTTTCTATTTTACAGGGGCTCAGAAATAGACTTGAGTCTAAGTAGAGACTCCGAACTTACACATTTCAAGAATGGTGGAATTGATAAGGCTTTGAGGACTCTTGCAGATAAATTCCATTTGCATTATGATCTGACAGGAGCCTTTAGGGACCTGGGGCAGAGTGTCATGGTTTGAACATAAAATGCTCCCCACAGGCTCATGTGCTGAATATTTGGTCTCAGCTGTTGGTGCTACTGTGAGAGGTTCTGGGTAGGGGTGGGTTCTGGCTGGAAGAAGTAGGTCACTGGGGGGCACAACATTGAGGGCTGTACCTTGTCTTGGACCCCTATCTCTCCTCTCCACTTCCTTCCCATCATGAGGTGAAGAAGCTCCTACCACTCACTCCTTCTGCTGGAATGTTCATCCCAGGCACATATGACCAGCAACCATGGACTGGACTCCTCTACAACCAGTAGCCAGAACAAATCTTTTCTCCCTTAAGTTGTTTTCACAGGTATTTTCTGGTCACAGTGATGAGAAAGGTAACTAATACGCCAATGATGTAATTTCCAGTCCAAGTCTGAGTCCAAAGAAAGGAGAAGATCAATGTTCCAGCTTAAAGATAATAATGACCAGAGAGGTTTCTTACTCAGTCTTTTATTATTTTCAGGCTATCAATGAATTGTATGAGGTCCACCTTAAGGAGTACCATTAGTTTTCCTATCAACCAATTCAAATGCTAATCTCACCTAGACATACCTAGAAATAATGTTTAATCAAATATATGGGCACCCTATCGTCTGGTCAAGTGGATCCATAAAATTAACTATCACATTACCTAAGTAGAAGCATCATGTTCAATATTCATGATTTATTGTCTAAAAGATGTAGTATTTGGCCTACCACTTTATCTGGTTCACAAATTTCATAAATATTCCTACAATACAAATTGATCTCTGTCATCTTAGGACAAAGCATCTGTGTATCTTCTCTGTTCAACTTGATCTTTTGTTCCCTCCTGCTCCTCTTTGTTAACTGAATTATTAGCATTTAGCTGCATTTTATATTCTCTCATCTCTTCATTTGCAGGTTACTTGTGAAAAATTCAACCTCTCACTTATTTATCTAAGTAAATCCTAAAGTTATTTTAAGTTGTGTTTATATAGAAAAAGTATAACAGAGATATCACTAAAATAAACTGACAAAAAGAAAAAGGATTCATATACACTCTGTATCTGTTGTCCTTTAGCCTAAGCTCTACAAAGATATTCAATGTGAGACCAGCTTAAAGGCAGAACAAGAAACTTTCTATCATACACTTTACCAGATGGCAGTGAATACTTTGAAGATTTCCTTGAGATTTCTGATCTCTTGGGTTAAAATATGGTATTTTATAACAACTCATAGTAGGTGAAATAAAGTTTCAGGGCTCATCACTTCTGCAATATGGTCATTGAGAAAATAAACATTCTCAGGAGTGTGAAGTTTTCAATCTTTTCACATTCATTTTTTGGATGGGAAAGGAGCCAAAAGTGGTAACAATGAAGCCACTAGATGTTCTAGGTGAAAGAAGATGTAGAAAGAGAGGTGAAAGAGATCTTCTCTCCTCACAGGTTTGGACAGAAATAAGCATGCATACTTCTTACCCCTAGGTGGTGGTGGTTGTTGTTAGGTGCCGACTCATAGCGACCCTGGTAGGGTTTTCAATGGCTGATTGTTTCAGGATTGCCTCAGAAGTAGATTGCCACATACTTCCCCCATTTTTGCACTGCTGGGAATCAAACTCTGGACCTTAGAGACTGCAGAGAGGTGCCCTACCAACTGAGCTAAATCCCAGCCCTTACCTCTATGTAGGCTGCATACAAGCAAATAATAGGAGATTCTGTTTTGAAAATTTCAGAAATCAAAGTAAGATACTCCTTCATGTTTATCTTAAGTGACCATATCAGTTACATTAAGGATACCCACAATATATGATCAAGTTTAAAGAAATTAATTCTTCATTAAGAATTCTAATGATTCACGCTGGACATAGTGATGCATGCTTGTAATCCTAACACTTAGGAGATAGAAACAGGAGGATCATGAATTTGAGGCCAGCGTGGGCATCATAGTGAGACCCATATAAAAAAGGAGGAGGGGCAATTCACCTCACTGGTTCTTACTAAACTAAAAAATTTGTAACTGTAGATCTTTTGACTTTTCCATCTAAATCCCTTCCCCAAATAAAGGTAAGAAATAATTAATGTCATAAGTTTTTAAGTATCTGACCTAGTTAATCTTAATGAGCATTTAATTTCCTCTTTAATACTTGTCCAATAAGCACATTTATTTCCAGTGGACTTTGGAGAATAGTAATTGCACAAACCACTAATTCTTCATGTTATAAATCATTTTTAAATTGGGTGAATATTAATTTTCCATTTGTTAAAGAACATTAGAGTAACTAATTTTTAAAACAGAAAATATGTGTTTGCAAATATAGAAGATGTGAAGTTTCCTGCTAACTTTAAGCCTACAAATATCCACTGTGTCAGTTTAGGTCATCACAGAAACAGACACCAAGATGGGGCAGGTGTGCAAGGGATTTATATGAGAAAATTCCTATCAAGGATATAAGTGAAGGAAGTAGGAATGGAATTGTGGACCTTTAAAAAATAATTCAAATTTGACAACTGTGAAAGAGAGGACGACTCCATGATTTGGTAGAAAAAGCTTTAGACTCCAATGCAGCTCTGAGAAAATCTCTGTGAGGCAGATGAACACTTCCCAAGAAAAACTCTCAGATAAAGGAGTTCTACACTGGTCAGATATGTGCCTGCTCAGGTAGAAGAAGGAGGCTTGTAAGTTTGAGGACAGCCTGGACTACACAGCAGGACCTTGTCTCACAAAACAAAAAACAGAAAAAAAGGAAGAAAATAACAAGAAAGAAAGAGAGAGAGAAGGAAGGAAGGAAGGAAGGAAGGAAGGAAGGAAGGAAGGAAGGAAGGAAGGAAGGAAAATGTCCCTGCTGAATGCTTCTGACAATGTTCAGCCCTTGGCTAGGAGACCCCTTTGGCAGATCCAAAGGCATGACACTCCGTGGTTGTCATTAGTTGTGCTTTTTGCAAGGGGTTCTCTTTCAGGGAGATCTGAGCAGCATTGATGTATGGCCTCTAAAGTTCCTGATGCCACACAGTTTTACTTACTCATGCATGTTTCAGAGGCAGCTCTGCCATGGTTCTTAGATGCTATTCTTCAAAGGGGAAACTTTGAAAACCAAGATTAGTGGTTAGACTACAACCCCCTCAGCACAGGTGGTCTATAGTCCATGAATGCCCATCATCATCCCTTTCTCCACTACCCATTCTAAATTCCTCCCTCTTCCAGCTGTCACCTCAGCAGGTAAATCGCCAAACCTTCACTTCAGAGAAGACTAAGGCACTGAAAATTATACCCTTCTCAGATCAGGATTTTTTTACATTATCCTCTAACACTATGTTGCAGAGGAAAAATGTCATTGTATGTCTCAAAGTTCTGGTGCTCTCCATCAGCAATTCCTAACCTCTTTGTTGAATGCTGAACTCTCTGTGTCTCCCCTGTGGAATATTACCCTATAGTTGGTCTTTTGGCTTCACGGAACATATCTATCCCTATATACTCACTTCCTTTGACCTTTTACTCCTTTCTTACCATCTATTAGGACAACTCAGACACGCCTACTTTACTCAAAGTGGGCCATCATCCTTTTATAAGCCTTCTACAAGCTTTCCTCACAGTGAATTTTCCATTTTCCATAGTGTTCTTGTCAGAGTATTATACACAATGTCCTGAGATAGTTTCCTCACATTGAGTCCCCGTTTTGAAAATTAAGAAAAATTAAAGCCCTGATTTGAGCTCCCATGAATAGTTTTCAGAAAATTTGAAGAAAATGGAGGTGACTTTTCTGACATTTAGTTGCCTGAAATGGTGTTAATCAGCATTATACTTCCCCATTCTTTGCCTTATCTCCTTTCTAACACAGCCCCCATGAGAATCTGAAAATAAATGTTCTCAAAAAGTATTATCATTTTGTTAGTACCAGTAAGTTATATCCAGTTTTTATTCCCAGGGTTTGTATACTTTTCTAAAATATATGCCTGGGAACATGGCACACACCTGTAATCCCAGGGACTCAGGAGACTGAAACAGGAAGATCACAAGTTTGAGATCAGGGCCAGGCTGAACATCTTAGCACTACTTTGTCTCAAAAATTAAAAAAAAAATGTACAAGGGGCTGGGAGCACACTTCAGTGGTAGAGTGCTTGCCTAGAATACACAAGGACCTGGATTCAACTTCCAAGGACTGCCCAAAAATCTACATTTAATAAGTAAATATTTTTCTATTCCAAACTCTGGAATAGATTAGAAATCGAATATTTTCATTTAGTAGAAAAATTTTTTCCCTTCTATGTTAGTCAGCTTTCCATTACTATAACAAATGCTTGAAATAAATCAACTTAAAAGAAAAAATGTTTAGTTTTATTCATGATTTCACAAGTTTCAATAAATGGTCACGTGACCCTATTGTGTTGAGTCTGTGGAGGCACAGTAAAAACTAATGGGAGCACATGGGAGAGGAGGGCCATTTGCCTCATAGTGGCCAGGAAGCAAAAGAGTAGAAGAAGCTGGAGTCCCAATATTCTATTCAAGGGCACATCCCCAATAGCTTAACTTCCTTCCACTAGACCCCACCTCCTAAAGATTTTACCACTTCCTAATAGCACCACAGGATGGAAAACAAGCCTTTACCACATGAGAATTTAGGAACATGAAAAATCCAAACTACAGCACCTTCCTAAATAAATGCCATGTTTCTCATTATTTTGCTTGATGAACTATATTAAATTGTTTTACTTGATATAAAATACTCACGAACAGCATGTTTCTGCAAAGCACAATTCCACAAATTATATGAAGTAAATGCCTGTGAGTTTAGCAGAAATTCTGGTTTGCTTTCTTAAGCAGTTAATGTGGACCTAGTAATTTAGGCTGCTAAATGTATTCGCTACATTTTTACCACGTATTTTTCTTTAAGCATTGTCTTTTTTGCCCATTAGTTTAGATTTTAGTTAGTAAGGGAGTTTAAGCTATTTTCAAAACTCACTAACGAGGGAATTCAGTAGGATATTAGCAATATCCAATCATATATGTCCAGAGTTCTCTTCAATCATGAAACACATGGAACCTATAATTTCAACCCTCATACATCACTACAGAAGTTCTGAGATTAAATAGCCTCCAGGTATTATTGAATTATTGAACTCATTATAGAAAACAGGCAGTGCTTCTTTCTGCAGGTAAAAGAAACCTAATTATTGTCTTATCCAGGAGCCAGTTTATGTCTACTTTGAATGCTATAGGTGTATATTTGTTTTTATGTTTTATAACCTGTCTACTTACTAATTCTCTACAGCAACTCAGTTCTCCAAATTGATCTTATATTTTGATCAACATCTTCAAAAACCAGTCACCTTAGCAAAATATCTCTTTTTTATTTCCTTATCACATAATAAATATGATCTCCCCCTTCAAAGACTACATTAAAATGATGGAAGAATTACAGAGATTTTAATTATTCATTTGTCCTTTCTATCAAAGTTGTAACCATGATGATTCCCAACTTTTATATAAAATACTGGGAAGAACAGAAAAGAAAGCTCTGAGAAATGGTGACTTTTCTTCCTGATGTTTATCGGGATATTTTAGAAAAATGTTCAAAAAAGTTTTGAATGTTTTTTCTTCTTTCTTTTTTCTTCCTTTCATTAGTTCTTTCTTCTTTCCTTCTTTACCTCCCCACTCCCTCCCTCCTTTCTTTCTCTTTTATTTTTCCCTTTTGAGACAACCTCATAAAATCAAGAATTGGATTCCTGATAAGAAAAATCTAATCCTGCATATGTACTCTTCTCCAAGGAAATTAGACCCTTTCAACAACACATACATTTTTTTCTTTGAGACAGAGCCTAACTACGTTGCTCACAGTGGCCTTGAGCTCCTGGACTCAGGCAATCCTTCAGCCTCAGCCTCCAAAGTAGCTGGATGTATACGTGTTGCATGACCAGTTCTTCTCAATATATACTCTTAACTTCATTTATGTGCCATCTGACTATAAATATGATTAATCGAAGTCTTAATAAGGAAAATGAAGAAGAATGTACATTCAAAAGCAATCTTCTATAGTCTCTCCACCAAGTCATTGAAAGCAATAATTCATTGCTCCATTAGAAAAGTAATTTTATGTTTCTCTTTCCTGTATTTTCAATTTCTTCACATAATGATGATAAACAAAAATATATCAGCAACATTTGCATGGCAATTTAGATTTGCTTTCATTGATACCAATAAAATAAAAGTAATCAAATAAAAAAAAACTTGTTTTCAGAGTACAAATAAGAATGCTATGTCCGCACATTTAAATCCATGTTGTATCCACAGAGTAGATTGTTTTTACTATGAGTCATAACACTGACTTTATTTTGTGGAATCAGTTTCACAACTTAAATGAGATAAACTCTCTGGCCAAAGAAAAAATGCAATTAATCAAAACCATCTCAGAAGTAAAGTGTGAACAAATTTCTAACTGGTTTTAAGTAGATTCTTCTGTTTTCAAACAAATGTGTCACTAGTCTATGGACAGCTTGTGTTCTCTCTAAACCCAAATGCTAGGCTCATATTCACCTGGAAGAGGCTAGAAAATGAAGGCAATTTTTAATTTTTCTTATATGGAATACTAAGCAAGACATTGCAGAATTATGTTCTCCACTCCTACCCACTTAGTCCATTAACTCCTAGAATTCCCTTTATGGATTAATAGCTGAAATAGTAGAAAGCACTATGAAAATACTAATTGTCAACCTGATCAACTAAAGTGTGTGCCTCTTTAGTGGAACTGAAGCAAAGGATAGAAGCCATGAAAAGATGGATTTGAAGAGCAATAAAGGTCTTGGTGTACTAAGAACATCAAAATGGGCAAGGGGACACCTAAGTGTTATTGTGGGTCTGCCACCAACTCAGCATTTATCAAGATTTCTGCCTCTCCATCATCAAAAGGAGAATCCTAATAAACTAGTACATTTGATAACATGCCATCTAAGCCACTTGACAGAATTCTTCCAGTAGGTTGGTGAGTAATGGTGACTCCCCCTTTCCTTTAGCAAGGGCCATACTAACAGCTGGGCTTGGCTTTAGCTCACTTGGTAAACTGCTGTACTGCACTCTCTGAGGACTCAGGCTAGATCCCTGCCACCACAAAAATGAGAGAAGGATGTCACAATCCACTCCCAAAAACACAATCCCTAAACAATCAGCCATTAAAAACCCTATGAGAGTTGTTATGAGTCGGACACTACTTGAGGGCACCTAACAACAATAGCATACTAACAATTTGGTATTCATCTTTATCCCAGAGCTAGCCTCAACCTCTGCATGTTAGTTGTCTGTTTTCTCTCCCCCTCCCCAACACCCTACAAAAAGAAAATTGAATTTTCTTGAGGATAGGAGTATAGAAGCCATCTTATAACTAGCTAGTAGAAGGACATATATAAAGGTTATTTATTGAGAAGTATTTACTAAGTACTGAGAATTCTGTTCTTGTTGTTGTTAGGTGCCGTCAAGTCTGTATTCGACTCATAGCAACCCTACATACAACAGAGGAAACCCTATTGTCAGTTCTTCTCTGCTGTTCATAGGGTTTTTAATGACAGATTGATTTTGGGAGTAGGTTGCGGGGTCCGTCTCCCAAGCCTACAGCACCTGTTGTTCCCAGGCGGTCTCACATCCAAGCACTAACCAGGCCCAATCCTGCTTAGCTTCCAAGATCTGACAGGATCTGACACCACAGTGGTATATCTGCAGGCCTTCCACCTAGTATCCACTCTCAAGTTCTAATATGTGGGGAGGGAGGAGCATGAAAGGAAAAATAAACCCAGGGAAATGACAGGTAACATATCTCTGGAGAAAAACGAGGGAATGTAGACATGCAGACATGAGTTTCTCTTTTCCAGTCTCGTTTTTTTTTTCCAAAGAATTAGAACATTTCTGGAATCATTACCCTTGTTCTGGAAATCTCAGTCAGTGATAGGACCCTGTCACTGACAATGTAGGCTAACACCAATAACTGCCCCTCAATGACACAAAAATAAATCACAGGTTGAACATGAGCCTCACATCCAAATCAGAACTCAAGGTTTTCCAGAACCCTAGGTCATCAAGTTCATTCTTTACATCAAGTTCACAATATGCTCATTTAACTAATATAACAAGAATCTATTTGGGGGCCCAGTTTATTTCATTTGGTAGGGATTTTATATCTGGAAAAATGCATAACCAACCTAAAAGAATTGATGAAAGACAAGTTACCATTGAAAGGATTCTTTAAATGTGTCTTACAAAATAAGGTCCCATGAGATTTTGTTCATTTGCTTTTGTTTGTTTTTCAAAACAGGATCTCACTCTGTAGCCCAGGCTGGCCTGGAACTCACCATTTTCCTGCTAACTGTTGGGATTAAAGTCATGCACCACCACTCTTGGAGAGGAATTTTTGGTTATTTGTTTGGTTGGTCGGGTCTTTGTTCTGTTTTAATAATACAGACTTGCTTCCAAGATTCATATTAACAAACAATGTAGTAAAAGTCCTAGAGGATTCTTAGAGAAGGGAAGCTACTTAATTGTGTTTAAGCCATAGATTTTCAAATTACACTATTTAACATTTCATTTAGAAAACTATACAGAAAATATTTAGGAGAATGCTAATGTAATTATCAAAATATGTGAGGATATAGACACAGGAGGCCAAGAAGAGTAAGAAAAATATTCAGCTGTAACATTTTGTATAACTTTCAATCCTCTGAGGAATAAGAGGTATCTTGTCATATCAACTGAAACATCCAATTCAACAAAACATTACAGCATAGCAATTTATTAACTATTTTATGGGGAGGTATGGGGGAAACATTCTTGTCATGTATCACATGGAAAAATCTTAATAAAATTTTCCATTAGATACTTCTTTTTTTCATTCTTCCAATCTGAAGTTCTTCTCCCAATCTGGCCTGTTAATTTCTTTTCTTTCTCTTACTTTACAAAGTTTCCAAGAAACACCAGCATTGTTTTGAATGATTCATTGTATTTATGTACGTATGTATCTATTTAACACACACTAATATAGTATAATATATGAGGCATTGTTTCTAAATGCCTTACAAGTATTTAATGTTAGGTGCTGTCAAGTCAGATCCAACTCATAGCAACCCTAAGAACAACAGAAGGAAGCACTACTCAGCACTATGATGTGCACACTCTTTTTATGCTTCAGTCATTGTTGCAGTCTGTTTCTTCTCATTTTGAGTCTTGCCACATCAGCAAATGGAGGTTGCAAGGGGCTTTACTCCATTCCCATCATTAAGGTTAACTCCATTTTGAGGAGGCGACTCTCCCCCAGTCACTTCTTGAATGACTTCCAGCCTGGGGAGCTCATTTTCCAGCACTATATTTGATAGTGGGCTGGGATTTAGCTCAGTTGGTAGAGCACTGTGCTGCAGTCTCTGAGGACCCGAGTTCAATTCCCAGCACCACAAAAATGGGAGAAGGGCCTGGCAATCCACTCCTAAGGCAATCCCGAAACAGTCAGCCATTGAAAACCCTATGAGGGTCTCTATGAGTTGGATACCAACTCCACGGCACGTAACAACAACAACAACATATTTGATAGTGCTTCCCTGCTACACATGGGGTTTTCAATGGCTGATTGTCTTGGGAGTGGGCTGCCAAGTCCTTCTCCCTAGTCTGTTAGGTCTGGAAGCTCAGATGAAACCTGTCCACGATGGATGTCCCTCCTGATATCTGAAATACTAGTGGCATAACTTTCAGCATCACAGCAGCACGCAAGCCCCCACAGCATGACAAGTTGACAGACACATGGGGGTTGCAAACATTAACTTATTTGAATCACTGGCTCCCAAATCTCAACTCCAATCCCAACAGAGAGAACTGGTCCTCCTGTCACCTGTGTCTTTCTATTTGGCCACTGCCTCCACTTTCTCCCCTCCCTTTATCTTCCTAAAGTCTGTTTTATTGCTCTGCACTCCTCCATGGTGCATTGGTTATCCAAAGATATCCCATAGCTTAGTATTGGAATCCCCGGAAGCTCTGTCCTTGGACTCAGTTTCCTCTCTATTTACACTTACTCTATTAGTAATTTCATTCATTCATTTCACTTTAAACATATATTAAGATTTCCAGGCCCGGCGTGGTGGTGCATGCCTGTAATCCCAGCAGCTTGTGAGGCAGAGGCAGGAGAATCACAAGTTCCAGACCAGAGGCAGTCTGTGTAATTTAGCGAGACCCTGTCTCAAAAAGAAAAAAAAAAATTGGCTGGGGGTGCAGCTCTATGGTCCAGGACACTTGCTGGGTTCAACCCCCAGTACCGAAAAAAAAAAAAAAAAAAAAAACATATATCAAGACTTCCAATTTACATCTCAAGAAAGAATCTTTCCTCTAAACTCTAATTTCCTTCAATTTCCTCTTGACATTCCAATTACATTAATAGTAGGTGTTTCTAAGTTAACAGATCAAAAGCTGAAATTTTGATACTTCTCAACCTGAGTCTCCCTCAGTCCTTCCTATGTCAGCCATAGCAATTTCTGTTGATTACACAGGCCAAGAATCTTGGATCCATCCTGGACATCTCTCTCACACCACTCATCTGGTCCACTAGGAAATTCTATTAACTGCAACTTCAAAATATATTCAGAATCCAACCTCTACCCAACATCTTCTTTCGGTTCTTTTGGGAGTCCATGGTATATTCAATAATCGTCTCCAGCACCAACCAGAGTGCTCTTTGGAAGCAAGGATGGCTAGACTGTGTCTTACGTATTTTGGACATGTAATCAGGAGGGACCAATCTCTGGATAAAGACATCATGTTTGGGAGAGTGGCAGGCCAACAACAACAAAGGAAAGCCTTCCACGAGATGGATAGACACAGTGTCAGTAACAAGGGGCTTAAACATAAATAAGATCGTGTGCCTGGCACAGAATTGGAGAGTGTTTCATTACGCTGTACATAGGGTTACTATGAGTCAGACTAAACTCGAGGGCACCTAACAACAACAAACCCAGCATCTTAGTTTATCTCTCATCTATATTATTACAATGGTCTCCTAACTATTCTTCCTCTCTCCACTGTGGCTCATTTCTCAGTCTGTTTTCAAGACAGCACCCATGGTGATCTATTAAAAATGTAAGTCATATGTCACTTCTTCCTCAAAACAAAAACAAAACTTCCTTTTTCTGATGTTATCTCCTACAGGCTGAGGTTTAGCTCAGTTGGTAGAGTGCTGCTCCACACTCTTTGAAGATCTGGGTTCCATCCCCAGCACCATAAAAGTGGAAGAAGAACGTGGCAGTCCACTCCCAAAGCAATCTTGAAACAATCAGCATTGAAAACCTTAGGACCAGACTCAACAGCACCTAACAACAACAACAATCTCCTACAACTTTTCCTCTCACTCATGCTACACTGACTTCCCATTCCCATAAACACATGAAGCACCCTTCCACCTTAGGACCTTGTCACTGATGTTCTCTCTGCATGGAATACTATTCCTTCAGGTATCTACATACTCATTCTCTAACCTTCTTCAGGTCTCTTCTCAAGTGTCACTTCTTACTGAGGCTTGACCAATCCCATATCCTCATCTCTCTTACCTCCTCCATTTCTCCGTAGCACTCATACCTCTTAACCCACGATTTAATTATGTTTGCTATCTGTCGCTGTCTAACAGAATGAAAACTTTTAATACGTAAGCCTTTTTAGTTCAAGAATCTTTGGAATTTGTCAAAATGTAAAATGTTAGTTCTTATATTTTCTCGTGTTTAATTACCATGCAGTCTTGAGAGAAAAAATAAATGAACACTTGGAACACCTTCAACCAAGCATGAGATACTCATTTGTATGGTCATTTTTTTATTATGAGGGAAACAAGAATTCTCAAGGAAATCCTCCAAATCAAGTTTATAAATTGCATTTTTTCTTTTTCTTCTATACAAATTAATCATATACATTTGGAAAAAATGTCTTCTGTATTTTCACATAATCCACAGCTCAAATTTTGGTTGTTTTAATCACAACTGTGAATGTTTTACTTAAGAGCATCAAATATGTGACTATGCTCTCCTGTATCCCAGCAACTCAAGAGGCTAAGGCAGGAGGATCTCCAGTTTGAGGCCAGGGGCAGCCTATGCAATTTAGCAAGACCCTGTCTCAAAATATACACTAGAAAGACAGATTAAGGGTAGACCTCAGTAATAGAGCTCTCCCAGCCTGCATGTGGCCCTGGGTTTAACACTCCCCCCCACACACCCTCATACTGCCAAAAGTATATATGTGATTATGTAAACATTAACAGTACTCTGACAATTTAAGTCATGTGAAATTTAAGTCTGCATTTTAAACTCTGTTGGAAAAGAAATATGACTTGCTTCTGAAATTTCCAAAGACTGGAAAATTGATTTCTGAATCAAAATTCTAGAGTCATGGAGCAATATCATCCTTCTTGGAGTATGAAATTTAAAAGTCAACCAAGTGATGAGACTGAATGACAGAACATATTATTTGCTCTAGGATAGCCTTTTGTTTTTTTTCCCCAGTACTGGGGGTTGAACCCAGGGCCTCGTGCTTGTATGCTCTGCAAGCGCTGGACCACTGAGCTGCACCTCCAGCCCTTTTTTTTTTTTTTTTTTACTTTTTGAGACAGGGTCTCGCTAAAGTATGCAGACTACCTCTGGTCTCGAACTTGTGATCCTCCTGCCTCGGGGATCCCGCTGGGATTACAGGTGTGTGTCACTTCATCCGGCTCTAGGATAGCCTCTTGAGTATGTACAGTTCAACCCAATAACACAAGCATTCACTACATTGTGGCCAAGAAAGTGCTCAAATTAAACCTATTTCCATAAAGACAATAAAACTGTGTTGTATATACAGAAGTCAATTTCTCTGAAGGATCATAAAAGTTAATGGAAATAGTACTTTGACATTAAAGTACAATATGCGTGAGCTTTTTTGTATATGTCTTTCATAAGCTGTGTCCCAAATGCCTTATGAAATAAAATGAGAAAAATAATTAAGTAATGTAATGGATAATCATGTAAATTATGTAGTGTAAATGCTATTACACAATGAATAAATTTAAGTCATTCACTCACCAATCAATTATGAAAATAAGCAATTAAAGGAATAGAATGGAAGAAACTCTTTTTCAGATTAGATTTGAAAATCAAAATAACAAGTTGACAAGATATGCTTAGAGCCTTCTTAGTGCTGGCATGGAATTCCTTCTGCATCAACCAGTGAGTACATGGATGACAAAGTTTTTATTTCTCAAAAAAAAAATGAAAACATTAACGTTCATATCTTCATAGGCTAAAATATCTAACCTAATGATCTAACCTAATGACTTTAGTGACCTTCAAACTTTTTTCAATATCCTTTTTTTGCTTTTCTCTCAAAAATTCCCCCCCAAGTTTGTTCTTTCAGTTTCCCTATTCTGTAATATTGTTAATGTCTCAACCTCTTGCTGTCAAATCTTCTGTCTTTCTGTCATCTTTTTGCTATGATTTTACTTTTCCAGTCTTAAATTCTATCATCCAGTTGCAAAGGATAGTGCCAAAGGAAAAAGCATAAAAGTCCTTTTACATTTTAATACTGGGTCTTAAATGTTTATTTCTAAACAATGTATCAAATGATATGGGATTTCTATCATTAAGCAATTAATTTATTTTTAATTGCTGAGATAACCCTAGATACAGGTGAAATAACTCTCCACATGCTGTGCACAGTTGCCTTTCCGTGGACAGTAATCCAAAACACAATATTCCTTAAGAATCACATTGTTTAAAGTCCTAAGAAAGCAAGTACTATTGCTATCATTAGTAAGTAATCCAAATGAATTTTTCACAGGACAAGCCTTTCTTCTGAATACATTTTGGAGAGTGATGAGGTCTTGAAAGAGGGAACTTTAACAAGACAATGTGCACACAAATGTGCTGCAGATAAAGTTTAGGCTTATTAAAAGTCAATAAAATTGATGGGAAAAAAATCAATATTCAATATTTCTAAGTCCACAGTATGAAAATTTCTACATTGCTTCTAAAAAGATTTCTATGTTTTTTGAAAAAAAGAAGCAGCAGCATTCTTGGATCTTAGAAAATTTAACCAGATAAATTTGCACTTTACAAGTCTTAAAACTAGAAACCATATTATTAACTGTGAAACTGTAATTAGTTTCTTTATGAGTCTTCAATTTTTTGCTAGATGAAATTAAAACTGCCAGCAAAAATTGAGACCATTATGAACATGACAGGTCATTTGTTGAGAAAAAGGTTACATAGAAATAGCATCTGATAATTTGTTAGAAATATTAGCATATAGATGGCAATGGAAAACGTGAAGTATTATCAGAATAATTTTAATCAAAAAAATGTAAATCAAACATGGTTCTATTGCAAATGTAGTTAGGTTCTTGGCTCTAATGGAAAATATAGCCTTTATGAAATGTACTTACCTAAAAACAAGTTTATGAGAACATTCTGATTCTAGTATTTTTTTAAATCACAAAAAGATATATAGACACAGCATCTACAGCAACAAAAAGCAGGAGCAAAATCTTTCCACACATTATTGTTGTTGTTGTTAGGTGCCATAGAGTCACATCTGACTTATAGTGACCCTATATAAAACAGGGGGCTGGGATTTGGCTCAGTTGGTAGAGCATTGTGCTGCAGTCTCTGAGGTCCTGAGTCCAATTCCCAGCACCAAAAAATGGGAGAAGGGCCTGGCAATCCACTCCCAAGGAAGTCCCGAAACTGTCAGCCATTGAAAACCCTATGAGGGTCGCTATGAGTCCGATACCAACTCCATGGCACCTAACAACAACAACAATATAAAACACAACGAAACACTCCCTGACGCTGTGCCAAGCACACAATCCTTTTTATGTTTAAGTGCATTGTTGCAATCACTATGTCAATCCATCTAGCTGAAAGTCTTCCTTTTTTTGTTGACCTGCCACTCTCCCAAATATGATGTCCTTCTCCAGGGATTGGTCCCTTCTGGTAACATTCCCAAAATACCTAAGACACAGCTAGCCATCCTTACTTCCAAGGAGTACTCTGATTGCACATCTTCTAGAACAGATCTGTTGGTATTTTTGGCAGTCCACAGTATATTAAATATTCATCTCCAGCACCATAATTCAAAAGCATTAATATTTCTCCTGTCTCCCTTATTCAATGTCCAGCTTTCACAAGCATATTATACAACTGAAAATCTTTTTCAACACTTTAAAGAGGTCTTTTGCAAGAACTTTTCCCAATGCAATGCATCTTTTGATTTCTTGATTACTGCTTCTGTGGGGTGTGGATGGTAGAACCAAGTAAAGCAAAATCTTGGACAACCTAAATCTCATTTGTCCATTCTAGTTCACCGATGCCTAGAATGTCAGTATTTATGCACTCCATTTTCCATTTGATGATTTCTAATTTTTCTAGATTCATACTACATACAACACATTCAAATTATTTGTGGATGTTTACAGGTGTTCCTTCTCATTTTGAGTCATGCCACATCAGCAAATGGAGGTCCCTGAGGCTTTACTCCATTCCTGTCACTAAGGACTACTCTACTTTAAGGAAGCAGCTCTTCCTCTGTAGTCTTTTGAGTGCTTTCCAACCTGGAGGACTCATTTTCTGGCACTATATCTGACAGTGTTTCTCTTCTATTCATAGAGTTTTCAATGGCTAGTTATTTCAGGAGTTGGTTGCCATGTCCCTAATCTTTCTTAGTCTGGAAGACTAAGAAAACCCCTTCTTCCTAATCTTTCTTAGTCTGGAAGCTCAGCTGAAACCTGACCACTCTGGGTGACCCTGCTGGTATGTCTAACACTGGTTCCATAGCTTTCAACATCACAGCAACACACAAGCCCCCACAGTATGGCAAAATGACAGACAAATGAGGACTTTCTACACATGGAGTTAAATAAACTTTTTTTTTCAAGAACACAGCAGCTATCCTAAACATTGTGAATTAACCTAGTATTTTCTGTCACTAAAGGGGCCATGAACTCAAGTCTGGCCTACTAAACAACTCTGAAATGTACATACCCAGTCTCTTTTCTGAAGTTATTCAGTTTTATTTATCAATCCTAATAGAAACCTGACAATAGTTGTCATGTAATTGTAATAGTGCATTTTAACACTCAGTTTAAATGGACAATAGCCAATTAGGTTGAGTAAAAGTTATAACAGTCTGTGACAGATCTAACTCCAAGGAAGTAAACACAAGTTTAACAATGAAATAATTATTTCCAGAAAAATAAGAGAAGTATATCTAGAGATCCTTAAATAGCTAACTCAAGAAATTTGTTCAGAAAGTACTAACAGAGAATGTTTAGTTTAAAAGTATAGTATGATCTCCACTGCAGAATTCTTATAATGAAGAGGGGTGCGGTTTGTCTTCTAAGTTTGGTAAATGACTTGGATTAAACTACTTAACTCCTGACTCTTTAGGTTTCAATTATTCAACACCCACGGCATAGTACACTTAAATGAAATGCTTGCAGCTAAAATACATCTTAATTTATATTGTAGCCATTTCAAGTTATGCATTATTGGTTTTATCTCTTTAGAAGTTTTACGCAAGGGTAAAATGAATTTTAAAATTATTAATTACTTACAGGCACATATAATGAACTGTTGCCCATGAAATCCGCTCTCCCATTTTTTCATTGTAATAACAATTCACTTAGGCAAATAATCACCCAGATGAAAACTATATTTTCAAAGTATAGCTGGCTGTGTGTTCAAGTTCTTACCAATAGACTGTGGAAGAGAAATAAGTTATTCCTATATCACTTATCTTTAAGAGAAGATTATTTTCCTTCTCCTCCTCTTCTGTCCTTTCTCTCCCAGCTGAAAATGGCTGCAACCTGGAGGTCTCCTTTTGAAGACAAAAGAGCATCTCTGTTAGCCTGAGGCGTTAGCTAACTTCGACTAGTTCAACCTACCTGCCTTCCTGAGCTACTACTACCTAAAAGATGAGTAACATGCTGTCTGGTTTGACCTCTCTTTGGGGCCTTTGTTCTCACAGCTTCACCTATACTTTAACTAATCTATGCTAGCCAATTACCTAACTTGGTTTTTAATTATTATGAATGTTTAACTTATGAGTATTAAAATAATAAACACTTATCTGCTCTTAGTTTGCAAATTTGCAAATTTATGGGGATGCAAATTTACATTCCACTACTATGCATCACTGGGCCAGGGTTTAGCTCAGTTGGTAAAGTGCTAATGTGCACTTTCTGAGGACCTGGGTTCAATCCCCAGCACTGCAAAAATGGGAGAAGGACATGGCAGAACATGGCAATTCACTCCTGAAGCAATGCCAAAACAATCACCCTTTGAAAACCCTATGAGGGTCGCTATGAGTCGGACTCAACTCGAAGGCACTTAATAACAACAACATTCTGCACCATTATTGTATCACTTTCTTAACTAGGATATTTCAGCCTTCAAGATTATGAGACTTTTATTTCAAAAGAAAAATACCAATTATGTTGAAAATCAAAAAAAGATCCCTGAATCCGTGGCTGAAAAAGTTCTGTTCTATCATTTGTAATCTCCAGCTAGATCATAGAGTAATATGATAAACAGATGGATAATCTTACATGAATTTCTTATAAGAGGAAAAAGAGAAAGAGAAGGCAAGAAACAATTGCCATTTTGGCTTAAGAAGTGCTAGTAAGTATTGCTGAATTGATGAAGCACTTTTCTGTAAAGCCTTTGATGCTTATTTGATGCCCTGCACAAATGAGTCATCTCAAGAAGAATAAAAGGAGACATCTGGTGTCACAGGTAAGGAAACCATGTAGCTCCCAGGGACTATAGCTTCCCCAACTCATAAGACACCTTGCTCTGTGTGACTATTGGAAAATCTTAAACTAATGTGTAGAAGCCAATTTATTTTAAGGAAGTATTATTTCTTTTAAAAGGAAAAGATGAAGGTGGGCATACTTCATTTCTTCTATGAAGAAACTACCATAGATATGTAGATAAGTTATGATAAGAAACACTGGAAAAACATTGTCACATGATATTCTCTGTTGGGGTTATAGCTCTGTCCTTTCTGCAGCAGCAATTTATTAAATTTCAAGACATTCCTAAGAAGTTGCCCCAGCAATTTTAATAAATACATAATGACAATTGACCTCAGTTCAAGTGAATTACTTTCACCACTTGTATAACTTTGTTAAAACTATAAATCCCTCCTAACCTGCAGTATGGGAAGAACAGTTGTTGTTCTGATGTTATATTTGTAAAGTAATTAGTATAAGTCTTGACATATAGAATACACAGGACATCTTGGGTATAATTTTATTTACACAAATGGGAGCATAATACATACATTATCCAGAATGTTGTTCTCTTTCCTCCCAACAATATATCATGAGGATATTTCCAAGTCAACATATACAGATCTGCCTCATCTTTTTGCATTGAATGTACAACATTCTATTTACATCAATTACTCATATTCATGTAATTAGTATCGACATTTAAGTCATTACCAATATTTTGGTGTTGGACATATCTTCACAGAAATGTGTGTGTATGTGTGTGTGTACCTTGACACATGGTTTCAAATATATTTATGGAGTAAATTCCTAACCATACACTTGTTAGTGTCTTTTCAGCCGGGGAGGGTGGCGCACACCTATAATCCCAGTGGCTCAGGAGGCAGAGGCATGAGGATCACAAGTTCAAGATCAGAGGCAGTCTGCGTAACTTAGCGAGACCCTATCTCAAAAAGTAAAAAAAAATGGGCTGAGGGTGCAGCTGAGTGGTCCAGCACTTGCAGAGCATGCAGGCGCTAGGCCCTGGGTTTAACCCCCAGTACCATAAAAAAAATTTTTTTTAAAGTATGTCTTTTCGATTACACAAATATTACAAAAATACCTTTTAAAAAGTTAGCAGAGCCAAGCATGGGGAGGTGTACCTATAGTCCCAACTACTTGAGAAGCTAAAGAACAAGGATCACTTGAGCATAGAAATTCAAGGTCAAAAAAAAAAAAAAAAGTTAGTGAAATCATACCACCCATAACTGAAACTATTGTCAAAGCTGGTTGACATCTAGGTCACTTTTCCCAAAAACCTAATTAATGGATTTTGTTGCTTTCATTTGCAAAACTTTAGTTATCAGTGTGCCTTACCATGTTTTAATAGGTTTATAAAATATTTGCATTTCTACTCATGAATGGCTACGCATGTCTTAGTATGCTTTATTGAAAGGTAAGCTTCTTATATATTAAAGAAACTGGACCTTTGCCATTTTTCTTTGGAATTTTTTATTATTTTTATTTGTAGATTTTTCTTTAATTTTGTTTTAGCTTATTTATCAATCTTTTCCTAATGGTGTACATGTAGGTTTTCCATCTTTCTTTATACATGCATTTTTTATTACAAGATTGTTTTATAAAATTGCTCCAATTACTTTCCAATATAGAGTTTTTCCATTTGCTATTTTTGGTATATGTATTAATTTCCTAGAAACACCAGAAATATGATCCTTATATTACATGATTTATGCACATACCTAAAAGTATAAGTAGGTATGGACAAATATACACATCTAAGTGTCTTAATCTGCTCATGCTGCTATAAGAAAATACCATAGGCTTAGAAATAAACATTTATTTCTTATGGCTCTGGATACTAGAAAGTTTAAGATCAAGATACAAGTAGGTTCAGCATTTAGTGGGAATCTGGTCTCTGATCCATAAACCACTATCTGCTCTCTATATCATCACACAATAGAAAAAGACCAAGAGAACTCTCTAAGGGTTTTTATAAGGGCACCAATCCCACTCATGAGGGCTGCACCATCATTACCTAATCACCTTCCAAAAGCCCCACCACCTAAACTATGACATTTAGGGCTAAGATTTCACATAAGTATTTGTGGAAGACACAAGCATTTAGTTTATAGCACTATGTGTATAATCATACGAAAAGGGTCTTACTAATCAGTTACATATTATTAAAGTTATCTTCTGGGTATCATTTAGGTATCTCAATATCTTTTAAAGCTATAATTAGGTATATATAAGTATTTGAATTACAGATATTACTAACCACATAAAAAGTTAGTTTCCTTATTTCTTCCAAAAAAAAAAAAAACAAGCCTTGAACATTGCCTTTAATGATCTAAAGTATTACACATGGAGGTTGCCCAGATCAAATAGAGTTAAGTTATGCTTAAACTCTCCTACAAGCCTTTATTCCTCATTCTTAAGTAAGTGATGATCAGAGCAAACACAGCAATATAATTTAATTCATGGCAGGAAACAGATGTTCAAGCCCACAGAAATTAAAATCAAATCCTTCAAACAGCTAAATTTTATGGCCAGACTTATTATTTATACTTTCCCAAAGTAACATTGAACTGTTATGTTTCAGAACTCTTTGGGAAGATGTAAATAGTGTATTCATATAAAATCCATTAACATAGTGCCAGTACAATATAAAGTATCATTAATTCACAAAGTAAAGCATAAGCCAGGTTCTTATACCACTTGTACTATATCATATACAAATATGAAATTATATTCATATATGTAAATTTTTGCATGAAAGGAAATTTATATAATAAAGGTAGTATGGCTAATTTTTAATCAATATGGAGGTCTGAGGTTCAAAAATCTATCAGTAATGAGGGCTTTCCGCATACCCTGAAATTGAATATGGCTTCTGCACATGTTCTCTAGAGATTTACCTGAATTTGAAAAGTCTAGAAACAACCAGATTTGTGTCATATTCATGCTGTTTTAAAAAGATTTTCTGTCCAATATCATGAAATGAACAGACTGAAAACTCTCATATCTTTCCCATACTCCTTTCTCCTTTCTCTCCTACTTTTCCTGATGAACAGATATTCATTTCTTCAGATGTATGTAACAATCTGGGCCCCAGCTACTGTGTCAGTGACAACGACCCAGAGGCTTGAGGTTGCAATTTTGAACTTCTCACTGTAGTTGTGTCTCCAGCAGACGCTAGCCTAGCAGCTACCTACAGCCATTAAAAGCACAAAAAAATAAATAAATAAAGCAGTCAATGGCTATGGGGAAACCTCATGATCAGCCAGCTGTTGTACTTTGAAACTGCTGAAATATGAGGACAAGAAGGACAATATGAGCAATACACTCAATGACAGTGTAATAGGTGTGATGGGAAGAAGCTCTATTTAAACCAAAGCAGGGAGGCATTTTACAGAAGGACAGAGTAAAAGGGGCTGCACTAAAAATTACAGAAGCTGGTATTTCCTTATCCTTGTAGATTAGCTGAGATATGCCAAGTTGACCAGATCCCCAAATTGCACTCTAATTCCTGCATTTATAAAAAGCTATCTAAAACATTGAATAATGTTTAATATATCATATATCAGATGTGATTCATTTTACTAGGATTCTGGTTATTGTTTTCATTAGTGTCTTTTTCCCCTATTAATTAACATTTCCTGAAAATTGAATTACTTGAGGAGAATGTTTCATTGTTCAACTTTTTCCAACTGTAAGAAGTACTATAACCCAATGTTTCTAAAATTAAAATATAGCAGCCTATATTACCAAAAGTGATGGATAGAGTCAATGCAATCTCTATCAAAATTCCAATGACATTCTGCACAGAAATTGAAAACAGTAACCCTGAAATTCATATGAAGCACAAAAGACAGTGAATGAATAGCCAATGAAATCTCAGGGGAAAAGATCAATGCCATAATACATGATTTCAAATTGTTCTACAGGGCCATAGCAACAAAAACAGCATGATACTGGCAAAAAAAAAAAAAAAAACAAACACATAGACCAATGGAATACAATAGAGGATTGAGAAATAAAACCAAGCAGTTACAGCCATATGACTTTTGATAAAGGTGCCAAAAATATGCATTGCAGAAAAAGAGTCTCTTCAACAAACAGTCCTAGGCAAACTGGATCTCCACATGCAAAAGACTGAAAGTAGATCCACTCTACAAAAATCAACTCAAAATGTATCAAAGACCTCATTGCAACACCTGAGTTTTGAAACTACTTAGGGGAAATCATAGGGGATACACTTCAAAATATAGGCATAGGCAAAAACATTCTGAATAGAAATCCAATACCACAGAAAAAAGTATCAAGAATTTACAAATAGGATAGGATCAAACTAATAGGCTTCAAAACACCAAAGGAAACAATTATCAAAGGGAAGAGCCAGTACAGACTGAGAGAAAATATCTGCAAGCTATTTATATGACAGGGTGTTAGCATTCAGAATATATTAAGAATTCAAAAAATTAAACACCAAAAGAATAGTCCAACCAATAAGTGGACAAATGAACAGTTCCTGAAAGAATTACAAATAGCCAATAAATACATGAAAAAATATCGAACACCCTTAGCCATCAGGAAAATGCAAATCAAAACTACATAGAAGCCAGATGAGGGGGCGTGTACCTGTTATCCCAGCAACTTGGGAGGTGGAGGCAGGAGGATTACAAATTCCAAGCCATACACAGCCTGTGTAACTTAGTGAGACCCTGTCTCAAGATAAAAAATAAAAACGATGGTCCAGATCTAGGGGTAGAGCACTTGCAAAGTGTGTGTGAAGCAAGAGGTTCAAACTCCAAGTGCCTCAAAAACAAAGAAAACTACATTGAGATTCCATCTTACCCAGTCACAATGGCTAGCACCAACAAAATAAGCAACAAATACTGGTGGCAATACAGGAAGTGAAGGGAAGCTTATAAACTGTTGGTAGGAATGTAAATTAACACAGCCACTATGGAAATTAATGGCACTTAACAACAACACGGAAATTAGTATGGAGGGTCCTCAGAAAACTAAAAATAGAACTACCACGTGATCCAGCTATACCACTTCTGGGTGTATACTGAAGTATGTAATTCAGCATGCTACAGAGACACCTCCGTATCCATGTTTATGGCAGCACTGTTCACAATAGCCAAGTTATAGAATTGGTTTAGCTGCCCATCAACAAATGGATGAAGAAAATACAATATATATTCATCATGGATTCAGTCATAGAGAAGAAAAAATATTGTTATTTGCAGGAAAATGGCTAGAACTAGAGATTATCATGTTAAATTACATAAGCCAGACTCAGAGGAAAATTACCACATGCTTTTCTCATATGCAGAACTTAGACTTTTGTTAAAGGACATGAAAGCCATAAGTAGACTATTAGGAAAGAGGAAAATAATTAGCACAAAACAGAGGGATAAGAGGATAATGGGGGGAATATGATTAAAGTATATTATATACACATATGAAAATGTCATAATAAAACCCATTATTTTACTCAGTTAGTGTGCACTAATAAAAATAATTATATGTTCAATAAAATACATACATAATGTGATAAAAATGTACAGTGAATGTTTAAATTTTAATAATTTGTTAGACACATTGACGTTAATCCTCCTCAACATATCCACTGCCCCAATCTCAAACATATTTATCCCATCATTCTTGCCACTTTCTGAAGCAGTTCTGGAAGTCCTCTTTTGTGAGTGTTTTTAGTTTCATCCTCCATTATGACAATGCTTCTCCATTATGACACATAGTTTCTGCCATGGTAATTTCTGTCAAATAAAAATATTGTAATGTGTCCTCATCCACCTTATTCACTGGATCTGGCACAATGAGATTTCTGGCTCTTCCCCAAAGATAAAATGACCACAAAAGGTAAATGTTTTGATTCAAGGGGCTTAAGACTCAGGACACTGAGGCAGCCGTGACAGTGCAACTAAAGATACTCTCAAAAGAGGACCTCCAGTACTGCTTCAGTAAGTAGCAAGAATGATGGGATAAGTGTGTTTGAAGTCAAGGAGAGTATTTTGAAGGGGATGAATGGCAGTGTGTCTTTCACTGTAAGGATTTTTTATTTAGAAATTCACTGTATATTTTGATTACACCTCATATATATAGATCAAAACATCACATCACACTCCATAAAGACATATAATTATTATTTTTAATTTTAAAATAAGTATTAAAATAGAAAGAAGAAATATAGCAGGATTTTCAAAAATAAAAATAAACTATATCAGCCTTTCCAGCTTAAAATCTGTAAATACTTATAACATCATATTTTGATAGTTCTCTGGTTTTAGCAATGTCTACAATGACACCAGAATTCAATTCCATTTAAAATGTAGCAAACTATTTCATAAAATTTTCAAAATTGTTTTTGTCACCTTATACAAAGTTTTCAAGAAAATAACAAATAACTTCCAATAATTTGTAAAATAGTATAAAATGTGGACATACCTTTTACTTTTTAATCAGATCAGTATAGTATAAAGTGTTTATTTCATAATTCACTTTTAAAAGTATATTGAAACTGTCATAGTAACCCATCAATTGAACATTGGCTAACAAAACAAGTATTGTTTTGATTAAATAATTGATCACTTAAAGAGCACCTGGTTTGACTAAATAACTAGAATATGATTGCACTAATAGAATGAATTCATCAAAGTAGTAAAATTAATTGTGAAAAAAAAGACAAGGTCTAAAGTCATGGGCAATTTGTAGTACATCCTACAGCAATTCTCTTCCTTTTAAGAATCATTCATTTGCATAACAGAATCACTGGGGTTTTTACTGCAATGCAATAAAAATATTTTCTTATGTAATTAATTTTCTATAACATTATAATTAGTCTTTAATTCCTTATCCCAGTGCATCATGTTGGTCAACTGGCTGTATCATTTTTCACCAGCCATTTAATCTCATTGATCCAAACTTTTCTCATTTATTACTTGCAAGTTAAAGAGGCTGGACTTAATTTTCTCTGAAATGTCCTTAATGGCTTTTTGCTCTACAATTATGTTAGTCCCTTCCTTTTTCAATCTATATTTCTGAGAATTTTGGCCTACAGTCTATATTTATAGAAATATTGGCCTATAATACATATGTTTGAAATTTTTTGCCTGCCTTTTAAATCATTTTTGTTTTCAAGATCATTTCATAAGGCAAGTTGAGATCTTTTCATCATTTTCTACAATCTGCAATAATTTAAATACTGTATTATATACCTAACAATATAGATTTGTGCTACAAAATTTCCACCAAAGTTTTTATTTTTGCTTCTTTTAACATCAGATTGAATCTAATTTGAAAGGAGTAATAAAAAAAAAAGAACAGAAATTACACTGGCCTAGACTCCTCTAACAAACCTGAAAGCAATAAGTAATAATTTTTTTTACTTTAGAAAACATCCCCTTAGACTACAATTGCATGTCTATTTCTACTTCATTGGAAAGATTTAACTATCATTTTAAACTTACTCAATTGGAAATAAAACAAGAACAAAATTGTGCTATAAAAAATTAATCCAAAAAAGGAAGCATAAGTACAATCTTGAAAATAGATATTATGAAGCCACGCCCTCAAAATATTTGACTCTGAGGGAAAGTGAGAGGAGGGTCATGAGAGGGTAAGCAGAAAGTTAATGTGAGCAATGGACAGTGAAATGCATGTATGGATATGTCATTATGAGATCCATTAAATTGTACATTAAAAATTGCTAATAAAATCATTTAAAAATTGATTCTTCTCAATCTCTAAAATCACTTAAAGAAATTAGCTTATTTATTATGTAACCCCAGTTATTTTGTTTGCTAACTATTCAGCTGAAAACTCAGCTTTTGGATCAAATTGGATATTGAGTGCATACTTTTCCTCAAATTTATAAATTATAATAGAACTAAAAAATGATAGGAACAAAAACTAAACATGCAGAATTCATTTCCATGTTGGGATGGACAGTATAAAATTACTTATAAAATATTAGTGGCCATTTTCATGAATTATTTGGTATAAATTAAAGCAAAATTTTTAAAAAGACACTTCTTTATTCCATTTATTAAATTCTATTCGATTTATTGAAGAGAAATGTGTGAGGTGTGAAGGAAATTCTCAATGTGAATTTTTATGTCCTTTTCACTGGCTCAGCACTGTGTCTTGTCAGACAATCAGTATCAGACAGCTACATTCTGTATGAGTAGAGATCATAGCTCATTCTTGCACTTTATTTTCTCCAATATTAATGGGTTAAACTTAGGTTCTCGTGCATGATAGGCAAGTGCTCTACCAATAAGCTGCACACTCAGCCCTGTTTTGGCGTTTTATTTTGAGACGGGGTCGTTCTAAATTGCACAAGCTGCCTCTGGCCTCGAATGTGAGATCCTACTCCCTCAACTTCCCAAATCATTGGAATTATAGGTTTGCACCATGACTCCCAACCAATCTGACACTTTTGAATAACCTTTTTCTCCCACAGACAAGTTGGATATCATAACAAGAATTGTTTGGATTTTGATTTTTGCATGCACATTTTGCAGGACTGTGAAATAAAAACGTGCACTGCTACCTATCTTCTGTCAAAGATATTTTTAGTGAGTGAAGAAAAGCACTTTAGACCCATCTATAACGGCTAATGTCCTAGAAGAAGTGCAACCCAGAGTGCTTCTTGGAATAAAGGATGGCTAGACTGCTTGTGGCAATCCACTCCTGAAGCAAACCTGAAACAATCAGCCATGGAAAACCCTATGAGGGTCACTATGAGTCAGACTCAACTCAACAGCACCTAACAACAAGAAGACTACTTCTTATGTATTTTGGACATGTTGTCAGGAAGGAACAATTCCTGGAGAAGAACATCATAGTTGAGAGAATGACAGGTCAATGAAAACAAAAAGAAGACCCTCAACTAAATGAATTGACACAATGACTGCAACAATGCACTTAAACATACAAAAGATTGTGTTCCTGGTCCAGTATCAGGGAGTATTTCATTCTATTGTGCATAGGGTCACTGTGAGTGGGACCCAACTTGACAGCACCTAACAACATCAACAATAATAGGATGGACTGAACACTTATTAAATGACTGACTTATACTAAGCACTTTAACAAATATTTCAATGATTGTCTCATTATTTCTATGAGATAGATACTCAGTATCTCCATTTTATAAGTGAGAAAACTGAGGCAAGGAAACAGTGGTTACTTTGCTCAGGTTCATACCACTAACAAGAAAGGGAACCCTGATGTTATGCTACACTTCATTAAATTCCTAAAGTTCATTCCCTATTTCCATTACTTATGATTTTTGGCTGATCTTGAAAAGTGCCCACATTCAGAAGTTATTCTATCCTATTAACTACATTTTTCTTTAGATTTATTTCCAGTCAATTGTGTTGGTACCTACTATAGAAGCTTATTTGATTAGTTATAATTTCTTTTCTTTTCATTGTCACTCGACATCTCAACTCTTATTTGCTTTGTAAAAAATGTCTCCTAAAACCCAACCCTCTATTTGCCCAAGGAACATTCCAAAAACAACAAAACTGGCATATGCAATAGAATAAGTAATCTATTCCAGGCTAAATGTGAGTAACAAGGGCAAGAATAGAAGTATAATTTCATTGAGAAAAGAAGACATTCTCTTCACCTATAAATTGGTATGACTTAGTGTGATCCTGCCACGAGGCTATTTTGTAGTGATCTGCACATGCTCTTGGAGTCAGATCACATGTTTTAATCCCAGCCCCAATGATTCATTCTTGAATTTCTTATATAAACTTGTATATTACCAACCCCATGGGGTTGTTTTGAGGGTTAAATGAGTTAATAGTATATAGAAAACTTAGAACTAAGTAAACATTACATAACATTATTCTTGAAAACAATTCTAAAATATATGCCATGGATATATTCAAAGAACCTCAAAAGTATATTTGAAAGCAAATATTAAGGTGATTAAATTATCTAATATTCCCAATTATGAGATTGCTGCCTATTCCCTTCCTCATCCTCATTAGTACAAATAGAAATAGTGCTCACCAGATATAAGACAAACTGTTTATAATTCAATATCTCTTTGATGTTGTTTGGGAGAGGGGTTATTTTCATGGTTTTATTGATTTGACTAATCAAACAGTTGGTCTGGGATTTAGCTCAGTGGGTAGAGCGCTGTGCTGCAGTCTCTGAGGCCCCGAGTTCAATTCCCAGCACCACAAAAATAGGAGAAGGACCTGGCAATCCACTCCCAAGGCAATCCCAAAGCACTCAGCCATTGAAAAACCCTATGAGGGTCGCTATGAGTTGGATACCGACTCAACGGCACCTAACTACAACAATCAAACAGTCCGCAGACGCCAGCCTTGTTGTATCAACTAAGAGCTCCCTGGTATGTACAGCCTCAAATGCCAAACCCCACAACACTTCCTGGTACAAATTTCCCTGCACACAGGCTATGTCCAGGCTGAACAGATAATTGTTAAAGACCCAGAACTTGATTGTGCTGGATTTAAACTCTAGTCTGCCACTTAGTCCTGCCTGATCTTCTATATGTTGCTCAACCTTTCTTCTGTAAGGTGCTGATTATGGTCCAACCTCCAACAACAGTAAAGCAAAAGGGAACTGTGGTGGATTTCATGTTATTGTTGTGCTTTCTGTTACCTTGACCTCATTCCCTTCTAAATATCTTCATTCATGGTCCCCATTCCTCGACAATCCTTCATTCTCTATCAACCTAAGGGTCATGAGTTTAAGCTATCTGTATTGGAGGATTAAATAAAAACACTGGAAAGACAAAGTGCAAGACTTATCAAATAATCCTTTTTTTTCCAAAAACTCTGGCAGTGACTTTACTTTTTTCAATTAACATAACCACCCCATGGTACACCATGCTAAATCATAAAGTACAACGCCAAGGAAGGTCATGTTAGGTTGTTGTAATGCATTTACTAAATTACAAATCTTTGGAAAATTAATACAGTACACTTTAATACAATAAAATAATATTTTTGTTGACATCATATATCATTTCAGTGCTAATTTTCACTCCAAAAATACCATTTATGTATCAAATCAAAACACTGTTGTTTTTAGCAGAGCAAGTTCTTTTATACAAATCAATGTCATTTAAAACAATACCATTTTTCCTTTTAAAGTGAGTGTACTCATGTATGCTGTTCTAGGTCATAGCAGCAAGGGAACTCTGTGCATGTAAGTGGGGTTCTGCTTTGATCTGGGCTTTTTCCAAAGCCAGGAGAGTTTCAAGGTCTGAAAAGCTTTAAGATTCTACCTTAAGAAAACGTAATGTCAATACAAATTTTTCTTAAAAAAAAAAAAACTGTTACATTTTCACATAAATACCAAAACCTTCAACATTAGACAGTCCTCTCAAGCCACACTAACCTCAGATGACCCCTTTGATTTTGAAGCCCTGGATCTTTATGTTTTGATCAAAAGTGACATAGCTTTACTCCAGCCCATTAAAAAAATTCCTGCTTAAGTTAGTTGTATTTTTTAAATAACAAATAAGCATGCTGTCAGTTTGGAGAGACCTGATGTTGTATACCACCTTTCATTACCACTCCTGCACAAGTGCTGCCACCATGGGCGTCCTTATACTTCCTCTTGCCAAACTTGCCAATTCTTCAGTCTCAGCATTTAGTTATGTATGACCCATTCCATTGCTTCTCAGCCTTCATTAGCATTTGCAGATATGGTGCTCACCCTCACTCCTTCAAAGTAACTGCTCCTTTCACAATTATTATGACTTCCTGGGTCAAAATACTTTTTTCTGGATCCTGAGGATGTGCTTTGTATATGTCTCTTATCAACTGAAAACAGATTTTTAAATAAAATACTAATAGATTTAAGTTCCTTTGTTTTCTCCACAGGGTCAACTACAGACTGTTCTTCCACATGCTTTGGTTCTTGCTGCACCAAGGAGTCACTTAACAATGGAAGCAGTCCCCGCTCTGAACTGAGGAGTCTGTAGCTGTGCAGCCTTCCAAAAGGATCTGTATGTCTATCCAGCACCTCAATTCCAGTCACACAGGGGTTTACACGGTTTGAGTATTTCTGCATTGCAGCTGTTATAACAGTTTCCCACGGGTGGTCAAACATGTGTTCTGAAGCCCAGATCATCATAGTGCCAGCCATCTGGAGTGGTGAGATTTGTCAAATAATCCTTCTCATTCCATTTCTCCAATGCTTCCTTACACTTGGGTTCTAAAAGTCACTCTTACTTCATTTTTATTAAGATATATTAATCATATGTATTAATGGAGTACAGTGTGACATTTCAACACATGCATACAGGGTTCAGTAATCAAATCAGGGCAGTTAACATTTTCTTCTCCTCATCATGACTTTGTGTTTGGAGGCTTGAGCTTGTGTCTTCTAGATCATCATAAGTGCATAATAAGTTATCCTTAACTGTAATCATCCCACTATTTTTAACTTACTGATTAACCACCTCTCCTTGTTGAAGCCAGATTTGTCAAACAAAAGAGGAAAATAAGAGATTCTTTACTCAGCCAGACAAGATTTCGGGTCAAGTTCCTTTACTATGAAGTCACAGTGTGGCAGGGAGGGAGGGGAAATATGAAAATAACTTCAAAAGAGTGAAACTTTAATAATGGATTAAAAGCATCAGAGAAAATATAACTAACTTTAATACAAACATGGAGATTATTGTGTGTCTTTTCAGTCATATTCTGGGGGCTATCTGAATTGATAAGGATCTATGTGTTTCATTGTCTTTTACTAGAATAGTCTACAGCTCTGTAAAGATGGAAGTTAACCTATAGAAGTGATGATGATGCAGATATTACTCTCACAGCAATGTAAGTGGCTCTAGTTTACAACAATGCAGATGAATTTGTCCAATAGATATATAAATCTCTACAAATCTAATTCTCCTTTGAACTGGCTGCAGCATGTTACTGGTTCACTCATTAATTGATGAGTTCAATAAAATATTTCATGTATGTCTTATTTTACATTTGTATAAAAGGCATTGCTTTGTCATTTTGAAAATTATCTTTTAGTACCAGGTACAACATTACCAGAGAAAATTAAATGATTAAATTTGTGGCAATGAGAGAAGAGGTCAAGAAAGTCTTCACAGAGCAACTTAACACAGAGAATGTTAAAGAAAATAATAAGAAATTTCCCAGAAGACAAGAAAAAGACAAGTACAGGCAGTGAAAGAGCTGACATAAAGACCTAGAAGGTGAAATAGTATTTATTTATTCAACACTAAGAAGTGGGGTGGATAGATAAAATGCAGTTTAGAGTGTCAGGGACATTGAGTAGGAGACAAATAATTAAAACAAGGCAAGTATGATTCAGCATAAGAAAAAGCTAAAAAAATGACAAGGGTGCTGTGACAACACACAGAAGGGCATGAAATTTAGAAAGAGTAGCTAAGAAAGATTTTCAGGGCAGTTATCATTTGTGATGATCTGAAAAATGAATACAAATCATTTAGATGGAGCAAAAAAGGACAATCAACAAAAGCAGAGTAGAAAATATCTGTTGGGAGCAGGAAATTCTGACTTTGTAGCAAACTAGCAATACTTTTGCACTCGTGGATCACAAATGCTAATACTTGACAGTTTGGGGCTAGAAGAATGTCCAAATAAGTACTGTAGTCCTTAATTTATTCTTATAACATCCTAGACATGGACTACGTCAAATCATTTTTCAAAAATGTTCTTTAATAGGAAAAACATCACGCACTCAGTACAAATGGTTTCTTTTCTTACCCTCTGGATCAAGATGCAGTCAGGTCAGGGTCTGTGTCACCATCCATAAATTCCTCTTCTTCTATTTACTTCCCTCCCCTTTCTCTCCCTCTCTCCATCATTCTACCCCTCATGACTTCTTTACATTTTCTTCTCTGCTCTTCTAGTCTCCCAGTTCCTCACTGAAGGCATGGGGTTGGTGCCTGGGTTGTGTCTCTAAGAGGAAGTTAAGGTCTTCAAATTGAGGTATCTACAAGTCAATCATATTTTGCCAGTATTGATTGCCTCTCATACAATAGCTTAATCTATTATTATATTAATACATTATCTGTCTTTAAAATAACTACTATTTTGCTGTCAGAGATGGGTTGGGATGAGAAGGAAAATGGAAATAAAAAGAAAAAAATTCTTTCACTGCACTCTCTAAGGTCTTTTTTCTCGTGGTGCTATGTTTATTCAATCTAAAGTGGCATTATGTGTTCTATTTATTCTATATATTTATTCTAAATTCCTGAGGTTGTCTGCTTCCACGTTAAAATGCTGTTTCTTTTATGGAACCTTGGTTGTAGTCACTAGTAACATTTTAACATCCTTTTATTGGCAAAATTAACAGTTACCTATCTCAAGTCAGTAGTCCTTTTCTAAAAAAATAAACAAAACAATAAAAAAGAAAAGAAAAACTTCTTTAGAGAAATTCATAAATCAAATAATTAGACTATTTAAGGTTAAGGAGTTCTTCCAGTGAGATCAATTAGTCAAATGCTTCAGACCCAGGACCATGACCCAACTTACTAAGCTTCTGGTCCATGTTCTTTCTACCATTACATGTTAGAAGAACTCAGGGAATCTGAAATATATTGCCTACAAATGAAAGGCATTAATAATACAAGTAAAGTCAGTTCTAACAGTGCGAAAAAATGGCTTAAGACATGCTTTGGTTTTTTATAAATTGAAATTAATTTTTTCATCATAACATTCATATTAAACTAATACGGCACTATATATTCTGAACTAGAAAAACTAAACAACAATTTAGGTGATTATACAATCTCATTCCAATAACTCAAAGATAACATTTCCAAATAATTCATCTATATTGAATGCTAATAAAACAAATGGAATATATTGCCTCTAAGAAAATGTTTTACTTCCCTTTAAAAAAAAAGCTTTCAAAACATGAGCCTTGTGTTTTATGAGGGCAAAAAACATTATACTCACCCTTCACGGGTGAAAAACTATGCATTTGCAATGACTCACAGAGCCTCACTCAAGCAATTTGAAATGACTAAAGTAGGAAAACCCAATGCATTTAAATTAAAAACAAAGAAAACTTGAAAATATGAATTCCATGATAATTTTAATGAGAATTGTGAACGTATGTATGCTGACATGTGGAAATCACAGATTTTACATGAATAATTGAAACATGAGCTTAATAAACACAGAGACTATTTTGCTTTCTTTTGTTTTTCAAGTTAATCTTCTTAAATGTTCAATGGAAAGAGGTGTAAAAGCAAAATAACTGATACTATATTAAGCTCTATCAGATCAGGACATCTAAGAGTTTATCTTATAGTTGTTGTTGTTAGGTACCCTTGAGTCAGGCCTGACTCATAGTGGGCCTGACTCATAGCAACGCTATGTACAACAGAAAAAAATACTCCTGCTATTCATAGGGTTTTCAGTAGCTAATTCTGTCATGATTTTTGGGGAGTGGGCTGCCAGGTCCTTCCCCCATTTCTGTACTGCTGGGTATTGAATCCAGGGCCTCAAAGAGTGCAGAGCAGCACTCTCCCAAAGTAAGCTAAACCCCAGTCCCTAGGGTTTATCTTGTTGTTATTGTTGGTGCCTTGAAATTGGATCTGACTCACAGCTACTCTATTACAACAGAATGAAACACTTCCGGACACTGGGCCATGACCGGCACTGTGTCAGTGATTCCCTGCTATTCATAAGGTTTTCAATGGCTGATTGTTTTGGAAGTGGAATGCCAAGTCCTTCTTGCGTTTTCGTAGTGCTGAGGATCAAGCCCAGGGCCTCAGAGAGCTCAGAGTGACACTCTACCAACTAAGCTAAAATCCCAGCCCAGAGTTTATCTTGTTGTTTTTGTTGTTAGGTGCCGTCGAGTCATGTCCGACTCATAGCGTCCCTCATAGAGTTTTCAATGACAGATTGTTTCAGGATTGCCTTGGAAGTGGGTTGCACGTCCTTCTCCCATTTTTGCCGTGCTTGGAATCGAACTCGGGACCTCAGAGCCTGCAGAGCAGAGCTCTACCAACTGAGCTAAATCCCAGCCCAGAGTTTACCTTAAGTATCATTAATTTACTGTGTGAATTAAATGATGCTTCTGTTTTAATTGGAATTAAATATTTCTTATTGTTATACAATGAATTTTTTAAAAATTTGGTGAAGAGTAAATTTCATTTAGCAAAGTAATATAAAATAACACATTATGTGAGGTGTTTTCCTGAAGGTATTGTTAAGTGAATAAAGCAAAGTACAAAATAGCATATGCTAAGATTTGTTTTAAAAAAGGAAAATATTAAATGCACATTATGTGCCTATCTTTACAAAAAGAAACATTGGAGGATAAATCCAAAGACTATATTTGTTACATACAAGTAGTAGATAGGAAAAGGCTACAGAGAGTCTTTTATAAATATTTTTTATACATTAGAAGGGCTAGGATTTAGTTCAGTTGGTAGAGTACTGCCCTGCACTCTCTAAGGCCCTGAGTTCAATCACCACCGCGGCAAAAAATGCAAAAAGGAACTGGCAGCCCACTCCATAAGCAATTCTGAAATAATCAGCCCTTGAAAACTTTATAAATAGCAGAGAAAGCAATGACATAATGCCAGATATGGCATACTATAGGAGAGTGTTTCATTCGGTTGTAAATAAGGTCACTGTGCATTGGACCCAACTTGATGGTACCTAACAACAACAACTTTGATAAACATCTTAATCTTCTATATGTATAAAAAATCAAATCAAGATAAGAAATGGGGGAGGGCAAAACTAGAAGCAAATAAAGTAAACCAAAAATAAATAAATAAATCCAACTATATTTCAAATTAATAAAACCAGCTCAGGGATGAGTAGGAAGGGAATTTGAATCCAAGTACATCAGTTGTGGAAGAGTAAGATACTTTATGCTAACAACCACTTCCCATGGGTTGCTTATTAGTTGCAGAGGAAAAGAAACTATACAGATGAGTAAACATGTGATACCTTGATCATCATAAAGAGGAGTAAATAAATATAGCATGCCTTATATGTTGCACCAGAAAGAATAAAATTTCACTTTTGCATAATTTTCAGAGGGACTAAATAACCTGAGTCTATTTATGAAGAAATGTTGTTGTTGTTGTTGTTGTTGTTGTTGTTGTTAGGTGCCATCGAGTCAGGTCCAACCTCAAAGTGACACTATGTACAACAGAGCAAAACACTCCCTGATTCTGTGCCAGGCAATTGATCTTATTTATGTTTAAGCCAACTGTTGCAGACACTTTGTCAATCCTTCCAGCTGAGGATTTTCCTTCTTCTCATTGACCTGCCAATCACCCAAACATGATGTCCTTCTCCAGGGACTGATCCCTCCTGACTACATATCCATAATGCATAAGATGCAGTCTGGCCATCCTTGCTTCCAAGGAGCATTCTGGTTGCACTTCTTCTAGGACAGGTCTATTGGTTCTTTAGGCAGCCCATGAATATTCAATATTCATTTCCAGCACCATAATTCAAAAGTATCAATTCTTCTGTCTCCCTTATTCAGTGTTGAGCTTCCACAACCACGTTATGACTGAAAATGTCATGACGAGTCATGCACACCAATGTCTTCAATGTTACATCTTTATTCTTCAATACTTTAAAGAGGTCTTTTGCCACATCTTTTCCCAGGGAAATGTGTCTTTTGATTTCTTGACTCCTGCTTCCACGGGTGTTGATTGTAGAACCAAGTAAAGCAAAATCTTGGAGTACCTCAATCTTTTCTCCATTTATCATGAAGTTGCTTGCTGATCTAGTTGTAAGGATTTTTGTTTGTTGATGTTGAGTTGCAGTCCATACTGAAGGCTGTGTTCTTGGATCTTCATTAGTAAATGTTTCAAATCCTCTTCACTTTCAACCAGCAGAACTGTGTCACCTGCATAATACAAGTTGTTAATGAGTCTTCCTCCAATCATGATGATATATTCTTCTTCATAAAGTCCAGCTTCTCAGATTATTTGTCAGCATAGAAGTTGAAAAGGTATGGTGATAGGATATAGTGCTGATGCACATCTTTCTTGACTTTAAACCAAGCAGTGTTTCCTTGTTCTGTTCAAACAACTGCCTCCTGGTCTGTGTACAGATTCCTCATGAGCACATTTAGTGCTCTAGTATTCCCATTGTTCGAAGTGTTATCCATAATTTGTTATGATCCACACAGTCAAATGCCTTTGCATAGTCCATAAAACATAGATAGGCACCTTTGTGGTATTCTGTGCTTTTGGCTAATATCCGTCTGATATCAGAAATGTCCCTGTTTCCCAGCCCTCTTATGAATTTGGCTTGATTTTCTGAAAGTTCCCTGTCTATATACTGTTGCACTCACTTTTGAATGATCATTAGTAAAATTTTGCTTGTGTGTGATATTAATGATATTGTTCAAAAGTTTCCACATTCAGTTGAATCCCCTTTCTTGGGAATGGGCACAAATGTGGATCTCTTCCAGTCAGTTGGCCAGGTAGCTGTTTCCCAATTCTCTTGACATAAACACATTAGCACCTCCAGTGCTGCATCTGTTTGATGAAACATCTCTATTGGTATTCCATCAATTCCTGGAGCCCTATGTTTTGTCAATTCCTTCAAGACAGTTTCCACTACATCTTTTAATACCATTGGTTCCTAATCATATGCATCCTCCTGAAATATGTGGTCCTTCAATTCTTTTTTGCATAATGACTCTATGTATTACTTCCATCTTCTTTTGATGTTTCCTGCATCATGTAATATTTTCCATGTAGAATCCTTCACTATTGCCAGTCGAGGCTTTAATTTTTTCTTCAATTCCTCAAACTTGAGAACAACAGAATATGTTCTTCCATTTTTGTTTTCTGTCTCTGGTTCTTTGTACATGTCATTAAAATATTTGGTTTTGTCTTCTTGAGCTGACCTTTGAAATCTTCTGTTTAGTTCCTGAACTTCATCATGTCTTCCTTTCGCTTTAGCTGCTTGATGTTCAAGGATAAGTTTCAGAGTTTCTTTTGACATGTAACTTGGTCTTTTTTCCCCTGTCTTTTTAATAACCTTTTGCTTTCTTCATTAATCATGTCTTTGATGTCATGTCACAACTCAGCTGGTATTCTATCATTAATGTCAAATGCACTAAACCTGTTCTTGAGATGGTCTCTGAACTCAGGTAGGATATACTCAAGGTCATACCTTTGCTCTCATACATTTGTTCTAATTTTCTTCAGTTTCAATTTGAACCTGCATATGAGCAGTTGATGATCTGATCCCAATCAGCACCTGCTCTGATTCTGACATTTGATATTGAGTCTTTCCATCATCTCTTTCCACACATGTAGTCAATTTGTTTCCAATAGGTTCCACCTGGTGACTTCCATGTGTTTAGTCACTGTTTATGTTGGTGACAAAATGTATTGGCAATGAAAAGGTCATTGGTCTGACAAAATTCTATCATGCAATCTCTAGTATCATTTCTGTCACTAAGGCTGTATTTTCCAACTACTGATTCTTCTTTGTTTCCAACTTTTGCATTCCAGTCAGCAATAATTATTAGTACATCCTGATTACATGTTCATCTATTTCAGATTGCAGGAGCTGGCAAAGATCTTCCCTATCTTCATTTGCAGCCTTAGTGGTCAGTGCATAAATTTGAATGATAGTCATACTACTTGGCTTTCCTTTTAGGCCTATCAATATTATTCTATCACTGACAGTATTTTACTTCAGGACAGGTCTTAAGATGTCTTTTTGATGATGAAAGCAATCCCATTTCTCTTTATTTTGTCATTCCCAGCATAGCAGACTATATGATTATCTGATTCAAAATGGCTCATGCCATTGGTCAATTTTAGCTCACTGATGCCTAGCATGTCAGTGTTTATGAGCTCTATTTCCCTTTTGGTGATTTCTAATTTTTCTAGATTCATACTATGTACAGTCCTCGTTCCAATTATTAATGGATGTTTACAGTTATTCTTCCTCACTTTGAGTCATGCCACCTCAACAAATGGTGGTCGCTGGGGCTTTATCCCATTTCTGTCATTAAGATGAATCTACTTTGAGTAGGCAACTTCTCCCCAATAGTCTTTTGAGTGCTTTCCAACCTGGGGGTCATTTTCCAGAGCTATATCTGACAGTGTTTTTCTGCTCTTCATAGGCTCTTCAATGGCTAGTTGTTTCAGTAGTAGGGTACTTGTCCTTCTCCCTGGTCTGTCTTAGCCTGGAAGCTCAGCTGAGATTATCCACCATGGGTGACCCTGCTGGTATATGTAATACCTTAACATAGCTTTGTGCATCACAGCAATACACCAAACCCCATAGTATAAAAAACTGACAGACATGTGGGGGGAAGAAATATTCATCAAACCTAAATTATGCAATACTATATTTTAAAATATGAAGTTGGATGAAAAGTCTATTCTTCAAAAAGTAAATGTTCAGAAAACAATAGCAAGAATTGACAAATGGGATTGCATGAAATTAAAAAACATTTTCTCAGCAAAGGACACAGTTATCAGAGTGAAGAGATAGTCTACCAAATGGGAAAAAATCCTTACCAGCTATACATCAGATAGGGGATTAATATCTAGAATATATGAAGAACTCAAAAATTTAAATACCAAAAAAGCAAAGTATCTAATTAGAAAACAGGCAAATGAACTGAACAGAGAGTTCTCAAAAGAAGAAATACAAATGGCCAACAATCATATGGAAAAATGTGCAACACCCTGATCCATCAGGGGAATGCAAGCCAAAACTACATTGAGATAACATCTCACCCCAGTCATAATGGATAACACCAACAAAACAAACAACAGCAAATGCTAGTGAGGATTCAAGAGAAAAGAACCCTTATACCCTGCTGGTGGGAATGTAGATTGGTATAGCTGCTATGGAAATCAGTAGGAAAGTTCTTCAAAAAACTAAAAATAGATCTACCATATGACCCAGCTATACCACTCCTGAGTATATATTTGAAAGAATAAAAGTCCACATACCATATAGATGCCTGCTTATTCATGTTTATAATAGCACTGTTCACAGTAACCAATGTATGGAATCAACCTAGGTGCCTGTCAACAGATGAATGGATGAGGCAATTTTATATATACATTTTTTCATGGAATTTTATTCAGCCATAAATGACAAAATTAAGACTTTTGCTAGAAAATGGGTAGACCTAGAAGTGTCATTTTAAGCAAAATAAGCCAGACCCAAAAAGACAAACATCACATGTTTTCTCTCATATGTGGGTGTTAGATTTCAACATTTATTCAATATTAAATATATCGGTCATGAAAGTAGAAAGGACCTAGGTAGGGAAAGATAAAGAACTGAAGAGAAAGGGGAGGGAGCAAGAAAAAAAGGGTAATGGGAGAAAAGAAAAAAATATTACATACTCTGCCTTTAAGGCAATATCTGGATGTGTACATACAGACAGAGAGAGAGGGAAAGAGGGAGGGAGAGGGAGAGAGAGAGAGAGAGAGAGAGAGAGAGAGAGAGAGAAAGACATGCAAGTAGAAGGGGCACCATTGGTGGGGAGAGAGGGGATGGGAGGAGGTAGATCATGAGAGGGTCATGGGGGAGATGAACATGAGCAATGTGCAATGATATCCATGTATGGAAATGTCATAATGAAACCTATTTTAAAAACTAAAAAAAAAAAAATACTAAAACTAAAGAATTACCAATAAAATATGATTATTGGGGAAATTAATTAAATAAAATGTTAAGTAACAATACGAATACCATAGTATGAATGAAATTATGTGATATGTTGTCATTATCCTTATAAGATATATTAATTCCTTCCTTCCTTAGGAACAAGTCCCAATGAGCTATCTATACTCCTTAGTGCCCCCAGAATCTGCATTTTGACTCTATCACTTCATGGCACCAAAAGATGTTCTGTTAGCCGAGGCAGTTGGCTTCTAATTGGCCATCACTCCATTGGGGCTTTGCTCTCCTTGAGGCCTCCACAGCACCAATGCTGTACTCACCCTCTCTGAATCTCTTCCCATCTACTCTGTGCCTGCTCTCTCTTGCTTCTCTTCCCAAGAACACCTGTTCTCTATTGATTCAGGTGGCTCCTCTTCTTATCTCCTAAACAGGATGATTTTTTGATAATTCAATCCAAATACCTTCCTACCACCTCTCTCCCCTAAACCTTCCATCTCTGGCTTCCCTGAAGCTTATAATAATGGATGATTCTCCCAAATATCCACACGTGAAATCTCAGAGGCACCTTCTGCTCCTTTCTCTTTGGCACCAAGCACAAACTAAGCAGTCATTAATCCCGACAATTCTTCCTTTAAAGTGTCTCTTGAATTCATCCTTTCCTCTTTAATACTTGATACTCCCCTAATGCAGACCCTTATTACCTTCAGATTGGACTATTACAACCTAACACAGAAGAGATTCATATATTCGCCAAACAATGATACTAATCCTCAGACTTCAGTTTCTCTCCCTCTAATCATGCCACCTACTGCCACCAAAATGATCTTCCTAAAATACTACTTCAATCTAGTCATATTATGACCTAAAACTTTTGTACAAAATCAATAAGAAAATAATATTAAATTTATTGTCTGAGAGTTTATCATAAAGGATATCATTCTTTCTACTGTATAGTGTTGAACGTTTTTACCTTAATCATGCATTACTTTTATAATTAAAGGAAAATTAAAAAGAGAAAAAATGATCAAGCCTACAAATGTCACACAAAGGCTGAGAAAATATTCTTTAGAGGACTAGAGTCATGGCAATGGACTTCAATATCTGATCTAAGTGTAAATCCTGGAAGAAAAAGTGCTATAAATGGTATTGTTGTGTCAATTAGCAAAATTGGAATATAATGGTAAATTAGAAAAACCTAATGCGTCAATGCTAAATTTATTGAAGGTGATAACCATAAGTTGTTATGGAAAAGAAAATTCTTATTATTAAAGTATAAAAATTAATTACTTTGGAGAACTTAGTTTGAAATGATCAAGATAAAAATCAAGTATCTATATTTATACACACACAGAGGAATATGCCGAACAGCAAATAATCTCTGTTTCTAAAGCTATTGTAATTACTTCCACTGGTGACTGACCTGCTAACATCAGAAACCTTGCTTAAGGCTCAGTGTGGCCCTTTGCTCAAGGAGGCCTGCCAGCCCTTGACAGTAGTCTGATGTGAAAGAGAAAAATCCACTAGAGAAAGTCAAAATGAAGCTGGGAAGATCTCAGGTTTGAGACCAGAGAAAGCCTGTGCAATTTAGCAAGATCCTGTCTCATACTAAAGAATAAAAAAGAGAGCTGAGGCTACAGATCAGTAATAGAGTGTTTGTGTAGCACATGCAAGGCCCTGCGGTCAAGTCCAAGTAACAAACACACACACACAAACACACACACACACACACACACACAGAGTGTGTTTTTACATGGATTTAAACTGTATTTTTAGTTAGTATTACTGCAAACTTTAATAGTGGCACGTATTTGGTATTACTGCATATTTTCGAAGATGGTGTTGCTTGGATAGTTTCTCACTAGAAAATAGGAATCTGTTGTGGTTGTTAGGTGCCACTGAGTCAGGTCCGACTCATAGCAACCGTAGGTATAACAGAAGGAAACACTCCCTGATACTGTGCCATGCCCAGCACTATTGTCAGTGCTTCTCTGCTATTCATAGGGTTTGCAGACCTATAGGCATTTTCTGGAGTTTTGAGAAATTAAGAATAAAGACCCTCAAAACACCAGGAAATGCCTGCTGGCCTGATCATTACCAGACATCAAACTGGAAGAAAACTTAGAAAAATAGCTAACTTGAGCTTTTGGTACCCAATGAACACAGGCCCGGTGATATCCTATTAAAAGCAATTTATTGGGGTTGATGCTGACATTTTTAGAACTTTTAGTGTTTTGACTATTATTTTCTGATGCAACTTAATTTTCTTTCTAACAAATGAAAAGTGAGTCCACATCATCATGACTGGAGTAAGATTTTCCTCAAAATGAAGAAGTGAAATTTTCTAATCTAAGTCATTTTAAGAAGATTCCAAGTTAAGAAAGATTTGATTTCTAATTTCGCCTGTGATAAAATAGCAAGGACTGGGTATGTCCATCTTCTTTAAGCAACTGAAAAAATGGACAAAGTATATCACATATTCTCAAGATAAGAGACATCAGGACACAAAGTACCCATAATAGAGGGGGAAAGGCTCCCAGATTGCTGTCTGGAGAGAGTTTCTAAATTGAAGAACAGAAACGAGTACAGGTGGAGGTCAATTGCCTGTCTTCGTTGAGTTTGGAGTGGGGTATGAAGAAATTAAGGCAGCTGGCATCTTCAAGGGAGAGTGCTAGATAAAAGAAACCTGCACAGAAAGACTTCCAAGATCTAAAGAAGGCCCCTCAAGTCTTCAGCTCATCAGTGGGAAATCTCATACTTCATGACACAGTGGATAGAATATTCTAAAGTGTTTTGCTACAGTGTTTGGTAAGCTATAGTTATAGATCAAACAATGTTCTAATTTGACCTAACAAGATTAAAAGAACACCCAAGTCTTTCCACCTGTCTTAACTGTGTGCAAGAACGAACCTCATGAATATCCTTAAAGGTACAAAAACATCTAGTAATCCAAAAAGTAAACTTCACAATTGCTAGGTATTCAATAAAAAATTATTAAACACATGAAAAAGAGGAAAATACAACCCAAAAGGAAGAGCCAAATACATCAATTGAAACTGACCCAGAACTGACGTACATGAGAGAAATAGTAAGCAACAATATTAAAACAGTTTTTATAATGGTATTTCATCTGTTCCAGTAGATAGAGGAAAGACTGAGATTGGCTATGAAGATATAAAAGACTAAAGAATGTGAAGAAAGTGCATGAAGATACAAAAACCTCAACTTGAGGTTTTAAATATGGAAACTCATGTCTGAAGGCTTAAGAGCAGATTGGATTTAACCAATGGGGACAAAAAATCAGTGAACTTGAAGACATAGTAATAGAAACCATCATGCTGAAGTGAAATACAGAGAAAAGACTAAAAATGAAAAAAGGAAAGGAAAATGAACAGAGCATCAATGAATTGTGCAACAATTTCAAGTGCCTTAAAAAACGTATAATTGAAGTTGCCAAAGGAGATGAGCAAGAGAAAAACAGCACTATTTTGCAGCCATGACTTGGAAAGCAAAGAAAAATAGGTTAGCACAGAAGAGGAATACCAAGCAGATGCTAAATTCCTCCATGAATATGACTATGCTGGGGTTCAAAATATCCCAATAGTGATTCACAGCCACACACACACCGATGGCATGAGCTTTGCAGGGGCACAAGTCTCCTGCCACATTTTCACTGAGACCAAGTAGCAACAGATAAATAAGCCAAACATTTCTTAGTCTTCTCCAACATGAGACAAGGGAATGAATGATTTCCATTCAAAGGAGCCACAACAAATTAGTCTCTTCAAATGAATGCCACTTCCTAGTTAAAGCAAATATGTGACAGATGAGGTGGTACATGTTCATAAAGGAACTGGAACCATGCAGAGTATATTTACTCTACTCTTCATTTTTAAGCAGTTATATATTAATTACTATTCCAGACACAGTAGGAATTGTTGGAAGATAAAACAGTATTAATAAGATAGTCCATGCTAAAAAAAAAAAAAAAAAAGTACCAGTATTATGAAAACAAGTGTGATGCTAGGAATCAAAAATTAGGGATTCTACACTTTGTGTGATGTCAGAGAATAGTAGAGGAAATGGTGAAGCTAACCCATGTTGTGGCTCCCTGTAGAGCTAGATGTGGTAAGTGGTATTGCCAGAAACCTGTGATCATAGGACAAGAGACTGACTGCTAGCTTTGCACTGGTCTCTTTCTCTCATACTTACGGGGTCATAGTGGGCACATGCATTTTTCCCAAACCCCTTGCAGTTAACCATGTGACCTAAATGTTGTACAGTGGAGTATGAGCAGAAATTATGTGTGCACCATCTGGGCCAGGGATTTTAGGGGAGGAGGAGTTTTCCCCCCACACTTTCTTCTCCGTTCCAGCTCATTTTCTTCACCCATCTAACTGGACACAAATGACATGCCCTAGGTGGTGGTGGAGCTTCAAGATGAAAAGAGCGTAGAACTCTGCATAATCCTATGAAGGAGAGTCATTTCACACAGTTAAATGCCCAATGTGAGCTGTTACATGAGCAAGAAATTAAATTATGATGCAAGCCAATACATTTGGAATGCATTTATTATAGCTTTGTATCAGTGATAATTAATAGATACAAAAACAGTATAGTTAAAAAGAAATTTTGTGAACTTCAATAGATCATTCTCACCTCAAGCACTAAGGAGTGAATATCAGTGACCTCTAAAGGTTTTCCCTGGCTTAAACTAGCTGTTTTCTGAAATATTTTGAGGGCTCGGGCCTCAGCTGATGGAACTTGACATAACATCTATTGGCTTTGAAGGAACCACATATCTGAAGACATACTTCAGGAGTTGACAATAAGAGAACAATTCACTCCAAAATTCCTCACCTGTTTTTCTGCAGAAAAAGATTTAATTGTTTTCTCTCTAGGTAAGAGAAATGTAAAAAACTATCTTTCCTATCCTCAGTTCAGTAACATTTGGGTTAAGAAAGAATAACGCGTTTATTTTTAAATAGGAGTCAGGGCCCTAGGTGACTATTAAAAATTCATGTACTTAGTGGTAAATGCTCCATCATCAATTTTTGTATTTGACAGTGGAAAACTGAATAGGAATAGATTACATATTAAAGTGTAGTATAATTATAATGTGAAAAGAAATACAATGGGAAGAACAAAAACTAAGGGAACACATTGTCTGAGCACTGAACCTGGGCTTGAAGATTCCAGGAGAATTTCTTGGAAGTTTTACACAAGCTGAAACTAGAATAACAAATATCAGTGAGTTGCTTAAAGTCAAAGGAGGAGCAGAATGTTCCAAGGAAAGTGTAAGTGACAAGACATAAAAGCATAGAAAATGAGAAACTCACTGAATCCTAAAAATGATAGAGATGGATGTCAGACATTTATATTATCAAGTGATATCTGGAAAATTTTTTGCTAAGAGAATTACTTTAAAGCAATTTGTAGCAGGGCACCATGGAGCACATCTGTAATCCCAGTGACTCAGGAAGCCTGAGGCAGGAGGATCGCAGGTTCAAGGCCAGAGGCAGCCTAAGCAACTCAGTGAGATGTGATCAAAGTAATAAAGATACTGAGGGTGCAGCTCAATGGTAGAGCACTTGCATAGCATGTGTGAAGCTCTGGGTTCAACCACTCAGTATTAAAGAAAAAAAGCTATTTGTTTCCCCTACTTGATTATTCCTTTCCTTAACCAGACACTCTGTATCACTAATAATAAAAGGGAAAAGGTTATAAATGAAATTCAAACCCTATGTTGAAAGGGTGCATAAAGAAATAAGAGGGACCATAATATAGATGGCCTGAGGGGAGAGAGGAAGGTGTTAGTAGCACAGAGCTTTTGCTTTTGGTGATCTTGAACATTCTAGTAGGACTTGTTTTTCTATTGTGTTGCATATGCCAGTAAGTTTCCAAGAAATAAGACTGCTAACTTTGAGAGTATCTTAAGCTTACTTTATATGGTTCTTGCAAAGACCAGTACAATAGGGAACCAAAACAATTTACCAGGGGAGAGTGTAGGTCTTGAAGAATCCATTTCACAAGGTAAACTTATATTCAGTTTAAATTCTCTGCCTATGTGATTCTTTGAAACTGCATATTTCACTCTCCCTAGAGAGTTGACAGATGTAGCAAATAAAAAGACATCCAGTTAAATTTGCATCTTGGATAAACAATGAATAATTTTAGTATAATTCTGTCCCTAATATCTGGAAGTCCTATCCATTAGGCATGGAAAATATCTTGGCAGGAAGTCTGGAAAGTTGTCATAAATTAATAGCTTTTCCCAGTGCCTGAATGTCATGCTTGTACCACATTTCATGGTTATCATGAAAATGCATCCCTGGTTTCTATCCTGTTAGCAGAGACATAGAAGCAGCTGGAGCTTGGTTCTTAAACCCTATTGAAAACGAAAGATTGGCCCTCTTGATTCGTGTTTAGTTACTCAGGAGAGAGGAGATGCATGAAGCTACTAAAAGATGCATCAGCACACAAAGTCTCTCCATATCTCCTGAGATTTTCTCCTTGGAAATGAATATGCTAGAGGAATGCTCACAGGATTATATGTGGCAGAAGCAGAAAAAAAGGTGTTTTCTTCAGCAGCAGGGCACTGCAATAATGGCATGATTCAACTTTTGGTTAAAAAAATGTGCAAAAAATTGATGTTGTTGTTAGGTGCCATTGAGTGGGTATCCAATTCATAGCGACCCTCATAAGGTTTTCAATGGCTGACTGTTTGGAGATTGCCTTGGGAGTGGATTGCGCAGGCCCTTCTCCCATTTTTGTGGTGCTGGGAATTGAACTTGGGCCCTCAGAGACTGCAGCGCAGCACTCTACCAACTGAGCTAACTCCCAGCCTGTGCAAATAATAGTAAATGTCTTATTGCTTTTACTCTCGGCATGGCCTGTTCTAAATATCAAACACCTATGTTAATTTAGTCTACAGCCAAATTACCTTGGAGTCCAATCTCATCGGGTCTTGGAAGCTAAAGTGTCTGGCTTGGCCTTGTTAGTACTTGGCTGGGCGACCGCTTGGGAATACTAGATGCTGTAGGCTTGGGAGAAGGACTGGAAGCCCACTCCTGAAACAATCCACTATCGAAAACCCTATGAATAGCAAAGAAGCACTAACAATAATGCTGGTCATGGTAGGGTTGCAGAGTGTTTCCTTCTGTTGTACATAGGGTCGCTATGAGTCAGACCTGACTTAATGGCACCTAATAATAACAACATGTTAACTTAATGAATCTTAACAATCCTCAAATGGGGAAATAGATGAGAAACCAATCAGAGGGTAAATTATTGACCTAATTCACACACTATTAGTGGAAGGGCCAGGTTTAGGGCCTAGATCATCAAACTCCCGAGTCCATCTTAACCAACACTGCCCCATGCGACCTCTCAAACTATAAGCTCATTTTTTAAGGTGCTCACTATGGATAGAAACATGTGGGTCCAAAGGTTCCACTTTTGTAGAAGCAGTGATAACTTGGAGTGATTAGGTCATTCCTGGAATATTCCAGAGATCCAGAAATACTTAAGGTTACTCCTTTTTTTCTTTTCCTTTTTTTTCCCTCCTTTTTTTAAAGTACTCAGGGATAAACCTAGGTCCTCATGAATGCTAGGCAACTGCTCCACCAATGAGAAAGACAATGATACTCCCAGCCCCCTTTTTAATGTCATTTTTGAGACAGAGTCTTGTTAAAATGTGCAGGCAGCCTCTGGCCTCGAACCTGTGATCCTCCTGCCTCAGCCTCCGAAGTAACTGAGATTACAGGTGTGCACCATGCCACCTGGCTCTATTTTGGATTACTTTAAGTTCAAGAAAGCTGGCAATCCCAAATACTTGTTACATTACTTATGATGTTTGGTATTTTATTTACTTTATGCATGCAATTTCCATGACCTAATAGAATTATTTATCTCTCTCTTTAAACATGAAAGTGAATATTCAAAAGTTTAAATAAGTGGTCACATGCTAAGTAAAAGCTAGCAATAGAACTCCTAGATTCAATTCATGTCTCACTGACTCTGGAAATAAAAGTTACAATTACATTTACTTGCATTTTTCTTTTAGAACAGTTTTGTAGAAAAAGTTGTGGGTTTTTGAGAATTTATGTTCATAGATTGTACCAGTTGTGAATGCTTATTTTGGGATATCTGATTTTAAAAGATTGAAGAAGCCTTTCCTTATCCAACTAAAACAGGTTTGTAGTTTGGAAATGGGACACTTCTCTGTCACATATTATTTAAGCCATGTCTGACATTTTATTAGCATTGCATAAAGCAACTTAATTTAAGGAAATGAGCACCATTTAAAAATAATATACATGGATTATCCTTATTTATCTAAATAGCAAGTATACTCTGTAATATACTTGCAAATAGACTGATTTCTCGGTTTTGTTTAAAACCATAAAAAGTAGCTAAATTAAGATTACCACAAATATATCCATGCACCTATGCATGTGTACATAATTATATGATACTCGATAGCTCACTCTGCTTAACAGTATAAATGTATTCTTAAAAAAACTCAACTCAATAAAAGTCCAGTCCAATAATTGTATAATTTAAAAATTTGACTCAATATGAGTAAAAAACGTTGGAGACTAGATATGTCAAACTTTCATTATAAAATTATTTTTCTCCAACAATTCAATAATATTGAGGTAATTTTTTTCCACAAGAAATACATGGACAGATCTTTAAAACTTCACAAAATATAGAAAAAAACAAACAATAAATATACTTTGAGCTCCCTTCTCTCTTTTCCTCATACTTCCCTTTGCCAGCTATAACTGTATCTGGCAAAGTATTTGGTGTGTATTATTCTAAATATCTTTATGTGTATTTACATGCACACATACATTTATCTTATTATCCAACTCTTCTACTCCTAGATATTTCTTCAAAAGAAATTAAAGTAGCATATGTTCATACAAGAAATTGACCCCAAATATTCACAGCTGTTTTATAATTACCAACTAAAACTTGGAATAACATAAATTTCCATTAAAAGTGAGTAGATTTTTTTAATGTTATTGTTTTAAAACATAGGCTACCCATACTATCAAACTACTTCAGCAATAACAAATAATAAACTATGGTATAGATGACAATCTGTTGAATCTCCAAATAATTATGCTGAACAAAAGAAACCAAATGAAAAATAGTAGATATATTAGGATTCCATTTATATAAAATTCTGGAAAATGCAAACTAATCTGTAGTGACAGAAAGATTAATGATTGCCTAGGAGAAGGTACACGATGAGGAAGGGTGGGAGGGCAGGACTACATAGGTGAAAATGAAAACTTTGGTGGGCTGGGGATGGAGCCCAGTGGTAGAGCACTTGCTTAGCATGCACGAGGCCTTGGTTTAGGCCTCAGCACTGCAAAAATAAAAATACAAAAACCTAAAAGAAAAGAAAACCTAGTGGGTAATAAAACTGTTCATTATCTTGATTGTCACCATGTTCTTATGGATATATTAATACATAAGAATATGAAATTGACACTCAAAATTTGTCATATACTGTACATTAATTTTTCCTTTATACCACAAACACACACGCACGCGCGCACACACACACACACACACACACACACACACACACACACACAGCATTATATGAGATACTCACCAAGAAATCCAATATCAGCTGGTGGCATTTTTAAGGTTCTATACCATCCCATCCACAAGGAGAATAAAAAGAGTAACAGCATTTACATCTAGGAATTGAGACTAAAGATGAAAGACTTTATTTTTGATATCAGAAATGTGTTATTCATGAATTTTTGGCCATATGAAAGTATGCACTTTATTATTTCAAAAATCATTTCTTAACATACTGTAAAGTGCTTACAAGAATTACAGAAAAGAAATTCAATGGGCTGCGGATGTAGCTCAGTGATAGAGAGTGCTTCCCTAACATGCTCAAGGTCCTGGGTTTGATCCCTAGCACTACAAAAACCAAACAAAATTCAACAAAAATATTTATAGTAAATATTCACTGGTCACTAAATGCGAGAAATCATGGATGACTTTTTAAATGTTCTCTCTTGCTAAATTTTTAAGAAATTTTAACTTTTTTAAACTTTTTTTTGTTTTCAGTACTGGTGCATAGAACCCTGAGCCTCCCCATGCTAACAAGTACTTTACCACTTAGCTGCACTCTCAGCTCATTCTCCATTTTTAAAAATTTTGAGACAGGGTCTCAGGAGTTGCTGAAGCTGCCTCTGGCCTTGAGCATGCAATCCTCCTGCCTCTGCCTTCCAAGTCAGTGGGATTACAGGTGTGTGCTATAGCACCCAGTTTGAACTTATTTTTTAAATGCTGATTTCAATATTCTTCTTAGCAGTGGCATTCTTTGTTTAAATAAAACTTTACAGGATTCCCAATCTATGAAATGGATAAAAGTTACCTATCTTGGGCCCTTATCACTTTTGATCTTTCAGATCTCAGCACCTTGCAATCCACCCTTGATCTGTTTCTAAATTCATCCCCCATCTACAAATGTACAGTCTTATACAATACCCTCCAACCTAGTAAGACCCAACACTTGTTTTTGCAAACATGTTGTAACTCCCCTTTACCATTCAAAATGGAATGAATATAATTTATAACCTGTATATGTGTATGGGGACTGCAGCCGTAGCCCTGTGGCATCCGATCCCATCAGATCTCGGAAGCTAAGCAGGATCAGGTCTGGTTAGTACCTGGATAGGAGACCGCTTTGGAACACCAGGTGCTGTAGGCTTGGGAGAAGGACCTGGCAACCCCCTCCCAAAAATCAATCTGCCATTGAAAACCCTATGCATAGCAGAGAAGCACTGACAATAGTGTTTCCCCTGTTGTACAGAGGGTCGCTATGAGTCAGATACCGACTCGAAGGCACCTAACAACAACAACAATATGTGTATGGCATATATATTTGTTGTTTATATATTTATAGTGTGTGTATTTGTACATATTATGAACACACATATATATGATTTTCATCTAATACTTTGGTTGTTGTTGTTGTTGCTGTTAGGTGGGTGCCTTAGAGTCGGTATCCAACTCATAGTGACCCTACGTACAACAGGTGAAACAGTATTGTTACTGCTTCTCTGCTATTCATAGAGTTTTCAATGGCTGATTGTTTGTTGGAAGTGGGTTGCCAAGTCCTTCTTCCAAGTCTACAGTACCTGATGTTCCCAGGCGGTCTCCTATCCAAGTAATAACCAGGCCCAACCCTGCTTAGCTTTCGAAATCCAGCAGGATCAGACATCACAGTGGTATGGCTGCAAGCAATACTTTGGACTAATAAAATATTTGCATCAAATACAATGAGGAAGTTAAAACAAAAACTAAGGTTTTGGTTAAATGTACTCAAAGCACAATGAAGGATCAAGCATGGGTTTAGACAAACAGACTAATAATTTCTCTTAGTTCTCAAACTCTTCTTTGTTCATCCATTTAATGAACAAGGCACAATCCTAGGACTGAGACATTTAGTCTTGGTCTCTAGTATCATAAACAGATTGTTATAGTCTGGAGACAGCTTCCATAATTGAGGTACAATTTTAACAAAACTTCAAGGAAGGCACAGGATTTGGATAACAGAAAATGCACATGGTTAGTTAATTTTTTTTTTTTTTTTTGAGACAAGAGTCTCACTCAGTAGCCCAATTCAAGAATTTGTCATCCTCCTGCCTCAGGCTCACAAGTGACTGGATAACAAGTATGTGCCACCATGTCTGGCTGTATTAACTTTTATTTTCCTTCCTGAATTAAAAGTTAGTAAGCCATTAGAATGAGGATGGTGGAATGGGATTATTTTTTAATTTGGGTAATTACAAAATAGTAGCTAGTCTGATTTTACACAAACTGGCTCCGATTCATTTTCTCAGCCCAGTTTTCCAATGATCTACAAACACCCTACTCTCATTTGATTTCTACAAATGCCTCATACATGTTTTGGAAAAAGGCTTGAGAATATTAATATAGTTTAAACAATAGGTCAGTAGAAACTTGTCTCTTATCTGCATTAAACTCTCCACAATTTAAAGCAAGACAAAAAATGAGACATTTTGTAGGTGATGTTTCAGAAGAAGATTAATAGGTTCAGATTAATATGATAACAATATAGTAATATAAATGAGCATTTAGGATAGGGCCCTTTGATGCTCAAATGTAATCAATTTACTTTTAGTCCAATCAATTGTTAAACAATATTTAGTTAATAAGAGTTTTGCATCTTTATCTCATGTACCATGAACACTTTGCTGCAGTAGATAATAGTATTTGTTCATGATTATTTATTCTCTTGCCAAGTTAGCTATGCTAAGTTTACTTCTCAGGTGCATGGGTCAGGACCTGTCATATGGCATGCTTGCCCATAGCAATGCAAATGGACATAATATTTGTCATATATGAACACAAGCTTCAAATGAAATTGCATGAGTTGTCTTCATTCTTGCTTCTGTGATCTCTGACAGGAAAAACAACTGCCTCAGATGGAAGCTGCTCCTTCCATCTGGATCTCAAAATGAAGATATTTTGAAGGATATCCAAACCTGACCTAACTGACAATCTAATCCTACTCAATGCAACCAACAATTAATGTGAGCCACAAAAAGTTATTTTTATAAGACATTAAGGCAAAGGGATTATATTATTGTGACAAAAGATGAGAGTTGAAAATACATTTTGTATTTTTGTGCATGATTTTTACTGAAAAAAAAAAAACAAAGAATGACCGTTGTTACTAAACATAGTGACAATAGAGATAGCTTTCACCTTTTTATATTGAAAAATATTTAAGAGGCATTTGTTTACACTTAACATTAAAATGACTGAAAATTTCAATTTTTTTCATTTATTTTATATCATAACATCATCATTTCTGTCAGTCACTATCTTTTGAACAATATTCCCTTAATTTTTCTGCAATACTAATAACATTATTTTCTTAATTGATAGATAACATTGGACACTATATACGCTCACCACAAAAATGATAACATGAGGTAATACATTTGTTAATTATCCAAATTTAACCATTCTATAATGTATGTTGTTGTTAGGTGCCCTCAAGTTGGTGTCCAACTCACAGTGACTCATACAACAAGCATAACACTATTGTCAGTGTTTCTCTGCTATTCGTAGTGTTTTCAATGGTGGGTTGATTTTGGGGAGTGGGTTGTGGGGTCCTTCTCCCCTATAATGCGTATGTACTTAAAATATTATGTTATGCACAATAAAAACATATGGTGTTGCCCGAATTATTTTAATAAACATTTATACTATCATAAGATTAAAAACTCAAACTATCTTTGATATGTTTAAGTATGTTGTTGTTGTTGTTATGTGCCATCGAGTCGAATCCGACTCATAGCGACCCTCAAAGGGTTTTCAATGGCTGACTGTTTCGGGATTGCTTTGGGAGTGGGTTGCCAGGTCCTTCTCCCATTTTGCGGTGCTGGGAATTGAACTCGGGACCTCAGAGACTGCAAAGCTGCGCTCTACCAACTGAGCTAAATCCCAGCCCCATGTTTAAGTATAGGTAGAAATTATAAAATAGTATTGACCTGCTTAAAGACTAAGTATGTTATTAGCTATTATTTAAAATTAAATCATATATTTTACCAAGAATAGCATAATGTCTGAGATTATTCCCTACATGCAACCCAACAAGTTAGCCTGCCACAGTTTCATGGATGCCATGTTAAATAAAGGACTCTCCGATCCCTGAAAGTCTTCTGAGCCCAAGCTTACTTTGCATCTCTTTCCCATGCCCTCAAATCCCATGGCGGGGATGTGAAGGAGCCCAGACTGATGTTTACACACACAGTGGATTGCAATACAGGAAAGGAACCCTGAGTTTAGGGAACTTGAATGCTTTATAATGTTCAGTGAGCGTGCCTGCCCCTTTGCTCCAGAGTAACACACTATGTCTATCATACAAGTCTGTTTGTAAGACAAACATCCTTGAAAGCAGAGTTTGAAATAAAGTATACGTAATGCCTTTTCTGATGCAAAAATGTGTAAAATTAGGAGAGACTCATAGGCAACTATCTCTCAACACAAATAAATCCTAACTGAGCTCAAACTGTTATAAAATAAAACCAATCATTTAAAATCCAAATTGTCAAACTTACAAGAAAATATAGTAAATGAATATTTATCTAATATCTTGAGGGAGGAACTTTCTAGAATTAAAATTTCTTTTTAAATCACAGCAGAAAATATTGATGGAGTAAACTGCACAAAATATGAATATCAAAACAACAAAGCCTACATAAGTAGAAATAAAAGACAAATAAGAACCTTGAAAAATATTTGAAATAAACGTGTTTCATACACACACACACACACACACACACACACACACACGTTGTTGTTGTTGCTAGGTGCCGTTGAGTCGAGTCTGACTCATAGCGACCATATGTACAGCAGATCAAAACACTTCCTGATTCTGTGCCAGGCAAACGATCTTATTTATGTTTAAGCCCACTGTTGCAGACACTGTGTCAATCCATCTGGTGGAGGGTTTTCCTCTTTTACATTGACCTGCCACTCTCCCAAACATGATGTCCTTCTCCAGGGATTGATCTCTCCTGACTACATGTCCGAAATATGTAAGACGCAGTCTGGCCATTCTTGCTTCCAAGGAGCACTCTGGTTGCACTTCTTCTAGGACAGATTGGTTGGTTCCTTTGGCAGTCCATGGTATATTCAATAGACGTCTCCAGCACCACAATT